>OX579634.1:12541903-12802049 GCA_951230915.1 Antitrichia curtipendula
ATACAACTAATTTGCAACTCAACACCAACTCACATGCAACTCATTTGGAACTCAAAGCCAACTCATATACAACTAGTTTGAAACTCAATGCCAACTTCCGTGCAACTCATTTGCTAAAAAAACCTTGCCTCGGGCAACTCGTTTGCAACACATTGCCAACTTATATGCTACAAATTTCCAACTCAGAGCCAACTCAGATGCAACTAGTCTTCAACTCATAGCCAACTTACATGAAACTAGTTTGCAACTCAAAGTCAACTCAGATGCAACTAGTTTGCCACTTTAAGCCAACTCATGTGGAAATAGTTTGCAACTCTAAAACAATTCACATACAACTAGTTTGCAACTCAAAGCCAACTCAAAAGCAACTCTTTTGCAAAAGAAAGCCTACTTATAGGCAACTAGTTCGCAACTCAGAGCCAACTCAAGAGCAACTACGTTGCAACTCGAAGCCAACTCCCATACAATTAGTTTACAACTGAGAACTGAATCACATACATCTAATTTGCAACTCAAAGCCAACTCAAGGCCAACTAACATACAACTAGTTTGCAACTGAAGACTGACTTATATACAACTAGTTTGCAACTAAGAGCTGACTCATATACAACTAGTTTGCAACTGAGAGCTGACTCAGGTACAACTAGTTTGCAACTAAGAACTAACTCACATACTACTAGTTTGCACTGCATTCCAAAAACTTTTGCTGCTAAGGGAATTTCCCACATATTTAAATTCAAGATCCATAATATCTCTGAGCTTTTTCAAAGTTTGTGGCCTGTGTTTATCCCAGTGAATAACACTCATATCAAGTATCAAAGGGGCAAAGGCCCTCATAGTTCAGTCCCAAGTAGTCTTCCTAGAAGAAGAGGCATCAATTAGACCATTTGACTTCACATGTAATTCATTTGGTCTTTTGTCATTATTGCTTCTTTCTTCTGCTTTCTTCTCTAACTCTCTGTACCTCTTGCGCCTAGTAGAACGTCCACCACTCTCTGACTGACACACCACTTCTTATGATTGTACATGCCCTTGCCACAAAGCTGAAATAGGGGGAACATGAAATTCAACCATTGCCCGTTGTAGAGGTTCGGTAGGTGGTGGTATGGACTGTGGTGCCTGGTACCCATTGCCACTGTCCAGCTGGGCTTTGGGGCATTGGTTGTCTTGCAAATCCACCATGATGAGAAGGCGAGGATCTCTTTCTGCTACCAAAGGCTTCTCCATATATGCGACTATCATTCTCTTCAAATTGATTGTCTTCATTCCCTGAAAGAATACAACAACATTAGTAGTATTAAAGTAATGTACAAAAGAGAAAATTCTTATTACTGAACCTTTGTTTTCTTTAAAAGAGGTTCATTTCCATAAAAAAATTCAACTCATCTTCTTCAGTGCTGTGAGAGTCCTCTGAAGCCAACATATCATCTTCAACACTTGCATCTTCACTGATAGCTTTTAGGTCTTCACTGCTAACTTTGGCACTCTTCTGTGTGGGCAATGCTGGAGCTTGAGTATACTATTCTTGCACACTTTTGCTCTTTGCAATTGAAGCTCCCCTACAAACCAACCAACATTATAGCTTTAAAAAAAAAGGATATAAAAACAATCATCTATTTTTGGAGCCACATAATACATGAAGATTTCTGACATTACTTTGGATACTATGCTATGTTGTGTCTATTTTGCAACTACATGGCAAGTAGCAACTGCATGCCAACTAGATTGCAACTATATGGCAACTAATTGGCAACTAGCTTGCAACTATATGGCAACTAGTTTGCAACTTCAATTACCTCTATAATGCTACAACAACTTCTTACAAAAACTATTGAAATATTAGGAAACAAAAATATTGCAACCACCTAATCTTAAACATCATTGGAAGACTAAAGACAATCTCCTAATTTTAGTGAGGCCTTTATAGTTTCTTTGATGTTGCTTTTATAGGTTGTACTTGTACTGCTCGCTCCACCACTCTAGCATCTTGACGCAATTCCCTCTCCATTTTCTTATAGTCAATAGAATCCGTGCCAAGCGATTCTCATTCACCTACCTAAGAAGTCAAGATAATGGTTCAATGAACAATTACTACTTCATTCAATTTTTCAAGAACTCTTTCTATCGCCAGCACAAAAGAATGCGTAAAGAAAACTATTGTTCTATGTTGTTTGCAAATTGGCTTGAATAGTTCAAAATCTCACAAACTCTACAAACATGAAAACCATTATTATTAATTATAAATGGCATAGCCAATTCCACACAAAACATTAGTTCCATGAGTTCTTGCTTAGGATTACACCTATCACCAAAGTACTTCACCAAAAATGATTTAATTCCTAAATCAATAGATGCATTCGTCATTTCTACACTACTCTTAGAAGTCATTCATCAGCCACTTTAGGGTTTAAACGTCTTTGCAGAGTTAGTTTATTCTCTGATAAACAGTTTCATGTAATAACCCGAAACCCTAACAAATATAAAGGTACAAAGGCTTACAAATGCGTACCATTCTGATGACCCTGAAAACATTTCCATTTGAAGCCTAAAAAAGCTAAAAAGTCTCGCAGAGAAACACCTCCACCGCAAGCTTCTGCTCCTTGTGAACTCTGCTCTGCTCGCAGAACCCTCCTCTCGCACAGAACCCTCTGCTCCGCTCGCAGAACCCTCCGCTTCGCTTGTAGAACCCTCCGCTTCGCTCACAGAATCCTCTACTTGCAGAATCCTAGCAGGATGGATGGATGAGAGAGATGAGAATTGCAACCCACTTTGGATGGATGAGAGAGATGAGAGTTGCAACCCACTTTGGATGGATGGAGGGATGAGACTAGGAATTCCTATTTATTCTATATAAAACTCTCAATCTCTTCAAAGATTCTCAAGATTTATTGTATATTGAATGTGCAATTATAAAGTGTACAATTAGAGAGGTTTGATTGCAGATAATTGTAATGTCTCATGCATTGCGGGATGCAGCGCATAATTATGTGCTGAATAATGTTGCTATTTTGGAGCCACTTCTCAAGTAAGTTGTACTAGCTTCTTCTTCCACTTGTAGAATCCATTTAATAAAACAGGGATAGGTTGCAATATATTGATATGAAATTAGTGTGAATAGCAAACTACTGACTACCATGCATTTGAAAAGCAACTAAAATGCAATTGAAAAGCAACTGCCATGCAACTAAAATGCAACTAAAATGCAATTAAAGTGCAACTACAATGCAACTGAAATGCAACTAAACAGCAAGAGAACTGCAACTAACATGCAACTAAAATGCAAGTATCGTCACTTCAAAATTAATGTCTGAGGTAGGTGGATGGAATTGACCATCTATAGTATTTGCTACTAGGAAATCTTTACATTTATGATTTTGAACTTCTATCTTGTGTATGCAGGAAGTGAAATTGATCCAAGCACAGCACCACTTGATGCGTGGATAAGAACGGCTCTTTGCAATAGTAGTGCTGATGCTCACACTCCGGAGGACAGAGATAGGATGTTATTATCCAACAGACCATCGCAGAAGACACTTCGATATTCTCGTGAGAGAACTTTTGGAAATCACTTCAGGGTTGACAATAACTCTTCTAACCAATTGCAAACATATGATTGTGGTGTTGCATCTGTATTCGAAATTCCAGCTCTTGATCTTCGAGACGTATCCGTGCACTACGTCGGAGTATTGAAAGATATATTCAAACTAGATTATGGATGTCTTAGCAATCCCGTGATACTATTGTGGTGTGAATGGGTGAAAAAATCAGACAATCGAGGAAATCCAACATACATTAGGGATAATGATGGTTTTCTTGTAGTGAACTTTCGTCACAAAATGCGAAAGATGCTTTATCCTTTTATTTTTCCAAGCCAAGCAACCCAAATGTTCTTTGCATCTGATGTGCTTAAAAAAGAAGATTGGAAAGTAGTATTACACAAGCAACCTCGTGCTCGACGAGAATTTGTAGACACATCAGATGTATTCGTTAGCACCACTGTTCAAACTTCTGGTCTCGCTGCTCCAGAGAATGTGCCTCCTCTACCTACTGTCCCGTCTCTGGTTGGAGCTATAGAGTTATCTGTAGAGGACAATCTCTTGGCATCTGCAAGATATTAAGAGCATTCATGGAAAATATTCATTTTCTAAACAACTCTAATTGTTTCCTAGTTGCATTTTAGCTGTTCTATAGTTGCATGCTAGTTATTTCGTAGTTGCATGGCAGTTATTCTATACATGCATGCTAGTTGTTCTGTAGAAGGATGTCAATTGTTCTATAGTTGCATGCTAGTTGTTCTCTAGTTGCATACGAGTCACTCTATAGTTGCATGCGAGTCATTTTATGGTTGCATGTTGCTTGTTTTTTCCAGTTGCATTCTAGTCCTTCTTTAGTTGAAATCCAATCAGTTTATAATCCAATCCTAGCGTACACGTGTCCACATCAGCAACTATGATGAATGTCGGATGTCTAAAATTTCACAGTCACTTCTCTAGTTGCATACGAGTCACTCTATAGTTGCATGCGAGTCATTTTATAGTTGCATGTTGGTTGTTCTTTCCAGTTGCATTCTAGTCCTTCTTTAATTGCAATCCAATCCTAGCGTACACGTGTCTACATCAACAACTATGATGAATGTCGGATGTCTAAAACCTCACGGTCACTTCTCTAGTTGCATACGAGTCACTGTATAGTTGCATGCGAGTCATTTTATAGTTGCATGTTGGTTGTTCTTTCCAGTTGCATTCTAGTCCTTCTTTAGTTGCAATCCAATCCTAGCGTACACGTGTCTACATCAGCAACTATGATGAATGTCGGATGTCTAAAACCTCACAGTCACTTCTTTAGTTGCATACGAGTCACTGTATAGTTGCATGCAAGTCATTTTATAGTTGCATGTTGCTTGTTTTTTTCAGTTGCATTCTAGTCCTTCTTTAGCCCACGACGTGGCACTGCCACGCATGCAGCGCATGACATGGCAGTGCCACGCGGGCAGCCCACGACGTGGCACGTGGCAGTTGCCTACGTGGCACCCTATTTAGTGTTGCCGGCAAGGTTTGAACCTTGCACCTCACTCTTGGGGTGCAAGGTTCAAACCATTGCACCACACACACACATGCATGTATGTATGTGAGTTTTTTTTTGTTTTACCTAGTTAAAGTACTTTTTTTTTCATTTTTTTGTTAAAGACAGCAGACTTCAAAGGCCATTTAGGCATAGAAAAACAACTTTTTTCTAAAACTTTTGAACTAAGAAAAGTTGATACATACAATTATCTTTCATCTCCAAAAATCCGTTTGCAATTTTAAGTCTCCAATCAAAAGTTATGACTAAATTTCAGAGAGGGTCTTTCATAATGTCAAAAAAAATTCAATGGAACTCCTCTCTGAAATTTAGTCATAACTTTTGATTGGAGACTTAAAATTGCAAACGGATTTTTGGAGATGAAAGATACTTGTATGTAGCAACTTTTCTTAGTTCAAAGTTTTTAGAAAAAAGTTGTTTTCCTATGCCTAAATGGTCTTTGAAGTCTGTTGACTTTAAGAATTATCAAATTGGGAATGATTTATTTATTTTTTCCATAAACAAACTATTTATAGAATATTAACTATGATAGTTTACACATTTTTTCAAATAAAAAAATTTACTTGAGAATTTTTTTAGTCAAAATTAACAAAAAAGTGTTGAGTTTTTGTTAATTTGAAAATGCAGTACCCAAATTAACAAAAAAATTTGTTGATTTGGGCAGTTTTTACAAAAATCAACAAAAAATTGTTAAAATGGACGATGCAGTACCCAAATCAACAAAAATTTGTTGATGTTTTGTTAATTTTGGCACTGTTTTTCTAGTAGTGATAGTCCAATCCTAGCGTACACGTGTCCACATCAGCAACTATGATGAATGTCGGATGTCTAAAACCTCACAGTCACTTCTCTAGTTGCATACGAGTCACTCTATAGTTGCATGAGAGTCAATTTCTAATTGCATGAGAGTCATTCTCTAGTTGCATGTCGGTTGTTCTTTCCAGTTGCATTCTAGTCCTTCTTTAGTTGAATTCGAATCAGTTTTTAGTCAAACCCTAGCGTACAGTTGTCCACATCAGCAACTAAGATGAATGTCGGATGTAAAATTCCTCACGGTAAATTCTCAGTTACCCTTCCGTAACCCTACTTTTCATTCTACGACTACTTAGCGACTATAACAGCATAGTCGTAAAATTTGGTACAAATACAGAGGGATGTAGTCGCAGAGTAGTTGAATAGGACACGTAGTTGCATTTGAGTCGGTTGTGAAAGACCGCTTTTTCTTCCAGTGATTGTTATTTGTTCAATTTATTTTTTGAACCAATACAAGTACTATTCTACACTTAATCTCACACTTAATCTAATGATATTAGGATTTCCCCCATGTAAATTGTGCTTTCTACAATTTAATAAATCCAAATGGTCTTTTCATAATCAATAATTGTGTATTTTGAAGGCTTCAATTGTGCTTGCCTTACAAGTGACGGTTTTCATTCTTAATTTACCCGGGTGTGCCATCTCTCGTACTTTTGTAACAACAATACATAGTATATTCTAAAGCACTCCAATAAAAAACAAGTAAGGTAGGAGGTGCTCAAAGCTTTGAGGTTCTAAAAGAGTTTCCTAATACAAAGGTGCATATTGGAGTTTTGAATGTATCAAAGATGGACATAATGCTTTTAGAGTCATATGCCATTTTTACTTCAAATTTTCGTAGCTAATTCTTCAAAGGACCAAAGTATATGAAACGAATTGGGTTAGATGCTAGTTCTATTTATTTTTTAAGAAAAATTTAGAGACAAATAGATCAAAATTTTTTGCTTCTCCAATAATGCAATCAACTAATAAATGGTTACTTTATGGTTTATGCTAGTGTTGGATGTAGGTTGGATTTTCAAAGGGCATCATTGAGCTTGAGGTTATTGTTTTGAGAACATATTTGAACAAAGAAACAAAGATATTAATACAATTAGGAATGCTTTGTCGAGTGCTTTGTGGACATCGATGTATTGTAATGAGTTTTAGCTTTTGAAAATGCATACGAGATTTGGCATGTCCAATGGTATCAACTAAAATTGTCCAATTGTTAAACAATTGCTGGATATTTTTAATTCATGCATGCTAGCATTCAAGCTAGTATATGAACAAATTGCACAAATTTTGGTTGTTGTAAATATGGCTCAAGAATCTAACCCAACACCACAAATAGGAATGAACTTCATGATCTTGTACTTTTTTAGAACCTCAAACGTTATACAAATTACTTTTTCTCATTGCAATTCTCCCACCTAACTCTAGTGGTTCTCGGAGTACAACTATTGGGAGGTCTAGTGTTTTTTTTTTTTTTTCCATTTTAGAGAAGGAGCCAATTGTTTTTTCAATTCTCATGTGATACTTAGGTGATACTTGGTGATATCTAATTGAAAACTAGGTGATACCAAGGTAAAATTTGGCTGTTGATTTTAAAATACAGCAGTAATGTGACTATTTTGACCTCCCAAAACAAAAATTTCCATTACAAAAAATAGCCAACATCTTTTGGCTGTGCCAATTGGCGAAAAGTAGTGCATAAAAAACACACTGCCGAGGTCTGTGTCAGCCCTAATGAACATGAGCGAAACTGGGAAGGCAGGCAGGCAGGCATGACTTCAGTAAGAGTCTAACTTAGGGCTGAAGGAACTCGCGGCTACGTGGGCAGAGTGAAAACGGCCACAATCCAGTTGCCTCTTTGCAGAAGCAGGCTTTGCAGGAATTGATGTCCTACAAGGTTCATTTGTTGCATTGGATTGCAGCCGATTCCTCTATTTCTGTTTTCATGGTTCCACCCGAAAGCCCTAAATTCTTAAACCCTAAACCCCGCTCGAACCCTGAACCTGCTTAAACCCTGAGCCCTGTTTAAAACTTGAATCCTGCCGCCCCCGGGTTTTGTTGTGCTGGGTTGTTGTTTTGTTGCGCAGGTTGAAGACGGAGCTGATGGAATTGGACGAAATTCGAGGAACTCGGACCAAGTGAGTATGAGGTTTGAGCTGAAAGGATGAAGCACAAGAAAGAGTTTGATTGTGGCGTGGCGTTCGGGAGGTTGATAGCGAGGCACCCGGGTTTACGCGATGATTCCGAGGTTGCGACGTTGCTGGCACAGAGAGGAAACGGAATTGAGGAGAGTCGTGTCCTGGAAGTGGTCCAGGACCTTGTGATTCGGCCCGATGTAGGACTTGCGGCGCTGGGGTGCTATCGGCCAATCCTAGCCAGAGTTTTAGATACGTTGGTGCACTCCTTGAGGCAACTATGGAGGCAGGGGAGAGGCTCTCCAGGTCGAGAGGGCGAGGGGTTCGTTGGCATTTCTACGCGACTGCGAAATGGCGGTGGATGGGACCTTGGGTTGCATGAATATACGTGTATTATGTTCAGCCGACTGCTGGACTTGGCACCGTACTTGCTTAGGTACGTGTTTGCGTTGCTGGATTGCAGTTTTGGAACTTGCTGTCGTAATTTGAGTGCAAGTCGAAGTTGCTGGATTGCAGTCTTGGCCAGGTTTGTTAGACCTGCCAAGCCCTAATAGGGCGATAAGAGTAGGTGATAACGTGTGGAAGAGCGTAGAAGCAACGCTTTCGTCGACGTATAGAATTGGACAGCGGCTGAAGTTTAAGGTTTAAGGTTCAAGGTTTTACGATGCAAGGGTTCAGGGTTTAAGGGAGCTCTCGTTGCTCTTCTTTTTCACGACTTCTGATCGTATAAGTCTGACGTTGGTGCATTGGTGTGGGCTTATGATCAGTTCATTTCTCCAGTACTTCGAGTTTGCTCCACCTCCTTATGAGCGCCTTTTGCACGGAGGCTCAGAAAACTACCAGTCTATGCTAGGTGCTGGTGAGGAGCTACCTTCAACATCCGGAGCACCTGCATTCAGTGAAGTTGTATATGCATCTTACCGTCTTCTGCAATTGGAATCTACCGTATTTCGGGAACTTTGGGACTGGAGTCCATTTCTAGATTTATTACGATCTTTACCTAAGACTTTAGATGAAGCAAGTATAGATGTTCGATGGTGCGGAGTGCAAATTGTATCTCAAATTTTACAAATGAGCGACAAGGCTACTCTGGAATTTAGCCACACAGTGGCAGGGCTGAGTGAAGAACATAGTTTTGGCTCTCACCTTCGATGGAGGTGTCGCTGCCAAAAGACGGCTGTCGAGAAGTTAGCAATGTATTTAGAAACACCTGGTCGAGCACAAGACTTAATTGTAGTTAAGGACGCTCGTCCTGATTGGAGTTTGAGCAGCGTTAAAAGTTGGGAAGGGACGAATAGCTTTCATTTGCAAATTTGTGGAATTGACCTCCCGGTTCGGCAAGATTTGCGAAAGGGCAGGTTCGTCTTTTCATCCATACAAAGCTCAATTCCTGGAGTTTCCGTAAGGTCATACAGCTATAATTCTAGCGTTTTCATTGATCTGTTGGTGTCTCAGTATTTTTTTGGACGGTGATTGGATCTTTCTGACGCTGTCTCTTTCATTTTTTCCCAGGGCATTGCCACCGTCAACCGAGTCATTAGTTTTGACACCAACAGTGAAGCGGAACCTGGAGGCTGTAGTACTGGCATTGAGCCAGCGATGTCCAGTGCTTTTAGAAGGACCTATAGGGTCTGGGAAGTCTTCTTTGATTCAGGAGCTGGCTTACGCTACTGGCAATTTGGATCTCCTTTTTATTCACTTGGATGACCAGATGGACAGCAAGACACTGCTGGGGAACTATGCCTGTACTGAAATACCGGGAGAGTTTAAGTGGCAGCCTGGGGCGCTTACTCAAGCAGTTGTGAGAGGCATGTGGGTTGTCTTTGAGGATATTGATAGGGCCCCTTTCGAGATTTTTTCTGCTCTTATTCCATTGCTCGAGGATCGAAAGTTGTACATACCAGGACGTGGAGAGATGGTACCGGCCGCCGACAATTTTCGAATTTTCTCAACCGTTACCAGGACTAGGCACAGTGGTGCATTCGTAGGAGGGAAAAAGGAAATGCTGGGCAATCTTTGGAGGAAAGTAGTAATTGATGCTCCTAATGACGAAGAACTTGCTGACATTATCCGCATTCGGTTCCCGTCTCTTTCACTCGTAGTCCCAAAACTTATTAGCACTTTCAATCTAGTCAAGCACATTGCTTCGCAGTCTGAAAGTCCCGCTGAAGGGTTACCAGATGTTTCAGTGTATGTAGGCCGTCAGTTTTCTACTCGAGATTTGTTTAAGTGGTGCACGCGGATTTCATCATTAGGTTCTCAAGTCTTAGGATCGTCGATTCTGTCGAGCTTTGCTCGAGAACGCATTTATGTGGAAGCTGCCGACTGCTTTGGTGTCTCGATAGCAAATACTTCAGACCGTCATCTGGCTCTTTCAGTAATCGGACAGTTTTGGAATGTTCCCGTGGACCGTGTTAACTTTTTCTCGTCACTCAATAAGCCCTCCACTCAGAAGAATATGTCTACATTGCAAGTGGGAAGGGCTAGTCTACTATGTCAGCCTCGAACAGGGAATCCTCAGGCAACTCGCCTTTTTGCAAACACCGGACATGCTGTACGTAGCTTGGAAGCTATATCTATGTGTGTGCAGCAGCAGGAACCTGTTCTTCTCGTTGGTGAGACAGGTACTGGGAAAACCAGTGTTGTGCAACATCTTGCTTGGCAGTTGGGAATGCCTCTAATCGTGTTGAATATGAGTCAGCAGACAGATAGTGCAGACTTTCTTGGAGGGTACAAACCAGTTGAGGCACAGGGTGTATGCTTACCTCTACTTGAGACCTTCAATGCGCTGTTTCGAGATAGTTTTCCAAAGAAAAGAAATGCTGATTTGCTGGAACATGTGCAGCGCTTTGCTGAGAAGAGGAAGTGGGATAGGCTGTTGAAGTCTTTTCGGAGTGTAATGGGGACAGTGTCGACGCTGTTGGGAGCATCCTTTGAATCTAATGGAAGTGTATCCACCGAAAAAGTGAAGGAATCAGCAGCTAATGGGCACTCTGTAGAGGAGCAGAGCCCCAAAAGAAAGCGTCCTCTCAACAGCAAACTTTTAAACCGGTGGCGAGCTTTCACATCGGAGTTGCGAAAGGCTGAGCGGCAAGTGGAAGCTGCCAATACAGGCTTTGCTTTTTCATTTGTGGAGGGAGTTCTAGTGAAGGCTATTCGAGAGGGTCATTGGCTTCTGCTAGATGAAGTCAATCTGGCCCCAGTTGAGACGCTGGAGAGATTAACAGGTGTTTTGGAAGGGGCAGCAGGCACATTATCTCTGACAGAACGTGGTGACGTGGAAAATGTGTCCCGCCACGCCAACTTTCGCATTTTTGCATGCATGAACCCAGCAACTGATTTTGGAAAAAGAGACTTACCAATCTCTCTACGAAATCGCTTCACGGAGTTGTACGTCGATGAATTGACTCAGAAAGAGGACTTGCAAGCTTTGGTATTTCATTATCTCGAGAACTCTGTTCCTTCTCCGCCTGTGGAAGACATCGTCAATTTTTACCTGCAAGCTCGACACGAAGCTGGGACCAGGCTCTTGGATGGGGCGAATCAGAAGCCCCAGTACAGTTTAAGGTCGCTTGCCAGAGCACTTGAGTATACATGT
The DNA here is from genome assembly GCA_951230915.1 of Antitrichia curtipendula. Taxonomy (NCBI): domain Eukaryota; kingdom Viridiplantae; phylum Streptophyta; class Bryopsida; order Hypnales; family Leucodontaceae; genus Antitrichia; species Antitrichia curtipendula. The sequence goes on from OX579634.1 coordinate 12,553,529, forward strand.
TCTGCCATGTCTACATATGGTTTTTTGAGATCATTGTATGATGGTATCTGCATGTCTTTTCTGACTCTCCTTGATCAACCAAGCGCTTTAATTATGGAGCAACTTATCTACGTCGCTTTGTTCAAGACTACGGGACCTGCTGCGACAAGAGCTTTGAAGGCTCTTCTCAAAGTCCCGCCTCAGCCAAGTCCAGCTCATGTTTTAGTTGAACACATTTGGGTGGAGAGCGGTAACGCTCAGCCCTCAAGGTTAGCAAGTAACATCTTCTGTAGATTGGTTGAGGTTGTATGCTCTAGTATTAGTCGCGTGGACTGCTTCTCTTCGTCTTTTAGTAAATTTTCTCATTTGGATCGTTAGTATTCCAGTTTGTGTTGATATTGCATGTTGAGTGATGAACTATTTGTTGTATTTTCTAGTTCTTTTCTAATGTGTTTCGTTGGCAGGTTGTCATTGGAATCTCGAGAACGGTATGTGCTGACGAAGACTATCACAGAGCATCTCAAGAATCTAGCCAGGGCAGTATTTGTTCGCAAGTATCCTGTTTTATTGCAGGGACCTACTTCAAGTGGGAAAACAAGTCTGGTTGAGTACCTGGCGACCATTACAGGCCATCGGTTTGTCCGAATCAACAACCATGAACATACGGATCTTCAAGAATATCTTGGCTCCTATGTGACTGATTCTTCAGGAAAATTAGTTTTCCAGGAAGGAGCACTTGTCGAAGCTGTACGGAAAGGCTACTGGATTGTGCTGGATGAATTGAATTTGGCACCTTCTGATGTTCTGGAAGCCCTCAATCGGCTGCTAGATGACAATAGAGAGTTATTTGTTCCGGAACTCCAGCTGACAGTCAAGCCGCATCCTCATTTCATGTTATTTGCTACTCAAAACCCCCCTGGAATTTATGGTGGTCGGAAGGTGCTTTCTCGAGCATTTCGAAATCGGTTCATGGAACTTCACATTGATGATATTCCTGACGACGAGTTGTGTATGATACTGGAGAAACGGTGTCAGATTCCAGGAAGTTATGCCGCCAAGATGATTGAGGTGATGAAGGACTTGCAGCGGCATAGACAAGGTAGCAAGGTTTTTGCTGGCAAACATGGCTTTATAACTGCTCGTGATCTTTTTCGATGGGCTGAACGACATGGGAACGGGTACGAGGAGCTTGCCAGGGATGGTTACATGCTGTTGGCCGAGAGGCTGCGGAATTTAGAGGAGAAGGAAGTTGTGCAAAGAGTTCTCGAAAAGCATATGCGCGTGAAGTTGGATGTGAACCGGTTGCATGAAATGGAAGCATCCGAGACGTTTGAGGCCGTTAAGAAGTTGGCAGAGTTACCAGAGCATGTGTCTATATTTGGTAGGATCGTTTGGACGAAGAGCATGAAGCGACTTTTTAATTTAGTTGAGCATTGCATTAGGCATTGCGAGCCTGTTCTGTTAGTAGGGGAGACTGGATGTGGGAAGACCATGGTATGCCAGCTGCTTTCTTTGCTGTTCAATCAACGTCTACATATATTAAATTGCCATCAACACTCAGAGACGTCGGACTTTCTTGGTGGCTTACGTCCAGTTCGGGATCGAGAAAGCCTTGCTATTAAGTTCCAGAAAGCTGCCGAGAGAATCGCCTCCATGGACTTGTTCCAAGGCGTTTGTTCTGTTGAGTTGCCAGTGAAGGTAGAAGACTCTGGGACGACATTGACAATGGTGAAGAATGCTCTGTCAGGTATGTTCAATTTATTATTCCCCATTCGATGCCCTTCGTCCTCTTCTGTTCTGGTTTGTATGTTCATTGTATCCCTTGCGTTCGGTAGGGTTGTTGACCAGCTTCTGTTAGACTATGCAGCCAATGATAGATTTTCACTGGCCGGTCTTGAATGATAGCTCTCGATGAAATGCTTCATGGACTTCATGGATCTTCAGTGTTGATGTTGTTGTATTTTCAAGGGACTAGTAGTTTCTCAACTTCTTATTCTATTCAAGCCCTTTTCTGCACCTGACAGAATTGAAGAAAAGAAAACCAGACAAGAAGGGCAAAGTGAACGAAGCAGCAATGCCTTTGGAAGAAGCTTTGAAGGAAATTTCGACGTACCACAAAGAGTGGCAATCTCTTTTTGTGTGGCATGACGGTCCGCTCGTTCAGGCTATGCGCAATGGAGATATGTTTCTTGTTGATGAAATATCTCTTGCAGAAGACAGTGTACTGGAAAGACTGAACAGTGTGCTTGAACCCAAACGCCTATTGGTAATTAATATCTTTTTATCTTGGCAATTATTTGTCTTTATTTTGTTCTGTGGCCGATTAACTAGATATATTGTGACTGTTTGGTGCTGATGAAATATTACGCGATAATTTCTTTGTTCATAGTCTTTGTCAATGCTGTAAACTTCGGATCATCATTTCACAGGTTTTAGCAGAAAAAGGAGGTCCTGATGTAGAGGAGCTGATTGCGAACTCAAGCTTTCGTATCTTGGCGACAATGAACCCTGGAGGAGACTTTGGCAAGAAGGAGCTGTCTCCTGCTTTGAGAAATCGTTTTACCGAGATTTGGGTTCCTCCAATCAACGATATAGGGGACCTTAGAAGCATTGCTGTGGATAGATTCTCAAGGCCCGACCTTGTCCAGTTAGTAGATCCCATGCTTGAATTTTGGCAGTGGTTTCAGCATCATCATGAGGGCGGAAGGTCACTTTCAGTACGAGATCTTTTGTCTTGGATTACTTACATCAATGTTGCTGAATTGGAGATTGGCGAAATTCCTGCATTTATTCATGGCGCTTTCCTGGTCCTCCTGGATGGAATTGGCTTTGGGCTTGGGCTGTCGAATTCTGCTACTCAACAGGTGCAAACGGAGTGCGCAAAATATTTGTTTGAGCGGTTACCTGAACATCAGAGACAGGTTGCAGTTGAATCAACCGAATTGGGTGATCACACCTTTGGGTCAATGGAATTGGACCCAATGGAGGTCGACACTGTATCTGGAAACAATTTTTTTGGAATGCGCCCCTTTCATATAGCTCGAGGTGATTACAGGCCACCAAACATTAGCTTTGCATTGGATGCACCAACAACCAAGCGAAATGCATGGCGAATTTTACGAGCCATGCAGCTGCATAAACCAGTCCTTATTGAAGGAAGTCCCGGCGTTGGTAAAACGAGCCTGGTGGCAGCTTTAGCAGCAGCCTCTGGTCACGCTTTAGTACGGATTAATCTTTCTGAGCAGACAGATATTATGGATTTACTTGGATCGGATATGCCAGTTGAAGGAGGCACTGGCGCAGAATTTCAGTGGTCGGATGGAGTATTTTTGCAGGTCTGTCATATTTCTTGTTTCTCCACGGTGATATGCTGTTTTGTATCAATTTCATGCCAGTTTTGCTGTTTGTGAGTTTGGGACGTCAGGCAGATGTAGGTGGTGAGACACATGATACTTTGTCCAAGTGTTAAAAATTCCGACTTATGGTTTCTCCCATATTCATACTTCTGGAAGTGTCAGGGAGCGTTTAATGTATTTCCAGTGGACCGTAGTACTTAAATTTCTCACTGCTTGGTACTCTTTTTGTAGTTGCAATGTATTTGTCTGACAAACTATTTTCTGGCAGGCTCTCAAAGCCGGACATTGGGTGCTTCTCGACGAACTGAACCTAGCATCACAATCAGTTCTAGAAGGTTTGAATGCATGCCTCGATCATCGAGGGGAGCTCTTCATACCTGAACTAGGCCGGAGCTTCAAATGTCCTTCCACATTCCGTGTGTTTGCATGTCAAAATCCATTGTCTCAAGGAGGGGGTCGCAAAGGGCTTCCAAAGTCATTCTTGAATCGGTTTACTAAAGTGTATGTAGAAGCCCTTTCTGAAGACGACTTTTTAGAAATTGCAAGCATCTTGCATCCTTCTCTTTCAAAATCTGTTCTGAAAACCATGATAGAGTTTAATTCTCGTTTACATCAAGACACAATGGTTCTTCATAAATATGGTCACTCTGGTTCTCCTTGGGAATTTAACCTTCGGGATATTTTACGGTGGTGTGAACTAATGGAGAGGAACAATTGTACTTCATCGGACGGTGAAGCGCAATCATTTGCACCAGAACACTTCCTCGATGTCATGTATCTGCAGCGTATGCGAACTGTTGGTGACAGACGTCGAGTGCTCAGCCTTTTCCAAGAGGTGTTTGGTTCACATCTTGATCTTGAAACTTTCCCGGCAGTTTCTGTTCTTCCTGAGAGGTTACAAGTTGGGCTAGCAACTCTTCCTCGTAGATATGAACCACGGTTACAAGGCGACTTTGATAAGCAGCTTCAGATATTGCCAGGTTCAGCAAACAGGTTAGTGTTTTGCATCTATCTATCGGCTTCTTCGTTTCTTTCAGTGCCTTTAGTTGTCGATTTGCGTCATGTAACTTTTTGTGAGTCGTGTCGTAGAAAATTTCTGTTCTTTGTTTGTATTCTAGAACAGCCTTTCTTTCTCGCCCACCTTATAACCCATCTATCTATACAGAGCTTGATTAGCTGGTTGATATACTTTTGTCGAGTTGAGTTGCTTACAGATCCAAATTTATCTTGTCGATTTTGTCCTTTCTTGTTCCTGAAAAGTAATTTTTTGGAGCAGGTTGGAAGCCGCCATGCACTGTGTTTCCAAAGGTTGGATGTGTATCCTAGTTGGACCCCCTGCGGCAGGGAAAACTTCCCTTGTGCGCCTGATGGCTGCTCTCACTGGTAATTCTTTGCATGAGTTTACCTTATCCAGCGCAACAGACACAACTGAGCTCCTCGGTTGCTTTGAACAACATGATCTCTTTCGGCGGTGGCAGGAGATTGTGAAGATGAGCCATGACTCTTTGAAGACCGTCTGCAGCTTCTGTTTGTCAGGTAGTGGAAATATGTTGCATTTTCCTCCTTTTGATGTAGTGTTTTCTTGTTCTGGCCTTGGGAATATCATGCGGCTCACACAAGAATGGAAGCGAAGCCTTGTTAGAGCTTTTGAGTAGAGTACATGCGTCTTACTGTTCTATGCCACATGCAGTTTGTGTTCAATATGTATGTTTTGGTAGGAGACCCAGTGTGACTCAATTTCATATAGAGAGATTTTTCGTGCTAACCCTGGGGTCTCTTTTTCAGAAGGTTCCTTGCAGGCCGATCTGAAAATGAATATGGTGAAGAGCCTCCTTGGGTCTTGGGCTGCTTTTCAGAAGATATTTGGTGGCCATGTGGCCACTATTGAGCAGGAATTCGTTCAAGGTGTGGTAGACCCAGTGGCTGTCAACATGCTGCTACTCTTTTTGGATCAGCTGCGCCAGACAGTTACATCCTGTGGCGTGTCGATGGAAGATCCTGAAGTGGACCCAAATAATTTACATGAAAGAGTGGCACTTTTGAGATCTAGTCTTGGACAGTTGGGAACTGCTGGGCGATTTGAATGGGTGGATGGAGGACTACTAAAAGCTATTGAGCGTGGGGAGTGGGTAGTTCTGGAGAATGCAAATTTCTGTAACCCAACGGTACGTCAATATTTATACACCTATGAATATGATGTTGCTGGTGTATTATTCCTGCTGCGTGTTAGGTTAAGAATTTTGTTCGAAACTTTTACACAGGATGATCCGCTGTGTCTTTGCTGCTTTGGGGGTTCCTCTACTGTGTAGTCCTGCAACATTGCCGTTTTTACGAGTATTCTCAAGTATGTCGCCTATTCATTGAATTTCTGCAAATGAAAAGCTATCGTATGCCTTCGCACCTTACCGTTGGATTACACTTTTCTGGATATGTCCTGACAGGTTCTTGACCGGCTGAATCCCCTTCTTGAACCTGGAGGTAGCATCATGGTTAATGAACGCGGTCTCGTTGAAGGTGAGGCTATGGTTGTTCATGCCCATCCCAATTTCCGCCTCTTTCTCACAGTGGATCCAGCACATGGTGAAGTCTCAAGGGCCATGCGCAACCGAGGGGTTGAGCTGTTCATCCTCCAACCTGATTGGCCTCAGAAGGCAGCAAATGAGCCTCCAATCTTGGAAGAACTTTTGGGAGGATCTTCTGGTTCTGACCTTGATAGCTTGAAAGTTCTTACCCAGGCTGGAGTTCCAGGCCCTGCCTTGCTGCAAGGCATGTGCAGTGCACACATTGACCTTCAAATCCTGACAGAGGTCACTCACAGTGGGTTGCCTGTGTCCTTACGAGAACTTTATGAATGGGTGTCATTGCTCCAGCAGCTCCTCGAAAGGGGTGGCACCCTATCATGGTCTTTGGCATGCAGCTGGGAGCAAGTTTATTCGCGCCGTCTTGATAATGTGGAGGCAAGACAAGAAGCTATGGGGAAGTTCCAATCGAGGCTAGGATCTGTAAACCTTTTGAGCGCTGGTACCTGGAAACAGCTTGCATGCAGTATTCCAGGAGGTTGGCCTTCTCCTCTCCCTTTTGCAGAGTACTGCCTGGCCTCCAAGGAGGCAATGGTGTTGCGGGATAGTGCACTCTTAGAGTATCTGAGTGCGCAATTATTTGCCTTCAAATCTTCGAGAGGGTGGCCGCTGATGGAGGATGGGCAGAGTGAACTATTGCAACGGTTTGAAAGCACAAGAAATATAGCCTCATATTTTTCAGCAAGTCTTCTCCATCGCCTCTTGAATCCAGAGCAAGTGCTAACAATCGACAGTCCTCTACCTGATGTTAAAACAGAGGATTTGGACCTTACACTGGTTTTTGCCAGCTTGTGGATGTTGGAGCAAGGCAGCTATGTGGATATCAATCTCCGGATCCAGTGTCTGAGCCACTTGGCAAAGTGTTCGCAAGGTTCGCTTGATGGTGTGAAACTTGTGCTTGCCGCTATCGAACGTGAGACTGCTCATCCACTCTCGAGGAAGCTGTCGATTGCTTGGGAGGAGCACTTTCAGATGAGAGAGAATCATGATATTAGCTCTTTTTCCTCCCTTGGATCAGGTTTTGTCAGCCAGGTGTCCAAACCGTCATCTACTTTGAGCAATTCGAAACTCCCAGGACAGAAGGGCAGTTTGGGAGAGTTGTTTTTTATGGTAACCAGAGTACAGGTTCTGAGAAGAAGTTTGCTTCAATGGGAAGAAGAAGAGGAGCAGTATAGAATGACTGAAAAGCTGGGCTGCAATTCTTCGAGTGGAGCAATCCTGCAGTCATTCCGGCAACATAGCCACCGGGAAGAGCGGTCTCGACTTTCGTATGCTCAGTATCCAAGAGCGATGCTGATTTATCTATATCCATTATTTACTGCCTTACGAGAATTGGAGGACGGAGTGCTACTATCAAGCAGTAGCAATAGTTGGGAGAGTATAGTAGTTTCTTTCTCGAGTCTGCAGGAGTGGCATGAAACTCTTTGGAAGCACCTGAGCAGACCCAACTTCGATGTTGAAGGCTTCCTTTTTCACTGGGGTTCACTGAAACGCAGTCTTCAGGCCCTTTCTTCTAAAGCATGCAGGACTTCTGAATCTATTGTGAAGGCGGTTGATGAAGTTAGGGGCCTTGTCAAGTTAATAGACGAGCCGTTTTCTTTAGGGGAGAATCCTCTCGCAAAGCCACTCTTATGGAAATATGCTGGTCATCCAGGCCTCCCTCACTCTAGAGACGTTTTCGATTTGGAAGTTAAGGTTTTGAAGATTTGCGAAGACCTATGGCAGTGTGGAGGGAATGAAGAGATCATCACCATTAGTACAGATGGTAATATTCGTCAGCTTACCACCACAGGCCTGAGCATCATACGCTGGCTTGGTCAGGACGCTGTACCAGTGACAGAAGAGAGCATTAATGTCATCAATCTGGATGGTGGGGCTACAGCTAGCACTAGCTACTCTGAGTCCCTTGCAATCTATCAGATGCTTAAGGAAAGAATTGAACTCGAAAAAAAGGATATTACTCCTTTGGGCGATCATGATATTATACCTTTACCGATGTCATCTGTTCCTGTTCTTAAAAGTGCGAGAAGGGATCTCCAGCGTGTTTCGTTTCCGAAAGAGTTGCTGCGATGGCCAAGCGCTTGGGCCCTATGGGCTGAGCTCTTACCTTGGCTGAGCAACATAAGTATTTGTCAAGATACAAGACTCATAGCTGAAGTTTTACGTCTGGCCGGAGTTGAACATGCGACTGAAGAAAGTTTGCTCGGGATGCTCAAAGACAGAATCTCGGAGGATGCTTTGAAGAGAATGATCGAGTTTTCCATTTCGTGTTCTTCAAGATCTCCGGCTGACCTAGTTCCCCACCAACATCTTCTGTGGCTACTGGACGGGACACAGCCTTCAAAGTGTGGGGTCCTGCCTGCATTTCGAGAGGTTAGTCACGAGTTGGTGTACAGGTGGCATTCGTCCTTGTGGACGAACATGCTAACTGTTCCGAATGCTTTGGAGGACTGGAGTGGAATGATGGGTCCTGCACGAATTTTCTATGCTTCACAGACTGTACACTTTGCCACTTTACTTGGTCGAACAGGTGCAGTAAGGGACCATTATGCAAAGCTTACCCAGCTCAGGTTGGCGTCAGTGCACGTCTGGGCTCAGGCAAAGCAGAAGGCTATTGATGTCTTTGTGTCTAATGTGTGCAGTGCGAGTGCTATTTTCCAGCAGATTATATGTGCTCATGGGAAATCTTTCCGTGAAGATGAATACAGGACGCTGGTAAGTATGTTCTCTGTGTTACACTCGGCTGTTGTAGAAAACATGTCAGGGATCGAAATTGAAATACTTGGGAGGTTTGCAACCATACTTATGCAAACACAGCATGCCGAGTTTTTGAAACTTGTTGAGCCTTTGGTACTCCCATGTATGAAACTCTTATATTCCACTAGTTGGAAAAACCTGAGTTTTAGCAAGTGCTTGATGAACCTGGGAAGAGTGTGGCTTTATTTGGGGGAGCTCAGGCTACGTTTGCTGCTGCCTTCAGACGGTTGTGACCCAGTTGCTAAATACAGTCATAAATGTGCCCATCTCACAACTCAGTCTACGCGGCTGGATTTGGACATAAAGGTGCGGCAGGAGAGTGAATTTTTAGTTAGAGGTAGCAGATATTCACCCAAGACGCGGAATCTTCTACTGAAGTTGGAGGAAACTAAACAGGAATTGACGTCTCTGTCTTTGAAGTTGGTTCCAAGGCCTGATCCTCCACAGTTTAGGAATTTCTTGACTGAAGTTCTTCGGTTCATCAAGTCGTCAGTTGACAAAGGAAGGTTGTCTGCTTTGGCATCCGATTTATTACTGGTTGGAGGCAAAGGTGCACGAACACTTCACGAAGTTGCCACATGGCAGGAAAATGCCAAGCAATTTATTAATCGGTTGGCTTTGGAGTTTCCAGCATACAGGGATGTGGTACAGCCTGTGCAACTGTCGGTCTACGAGCTGAAATTTGGGTTCTCTCTGCTACAAGCTGGCTGCGTGCAGGGGGAGCTTTTCGATAACAATGATGTGGGTTCTGGAGAATACAATTTCGTAGCGCTTCTGAGCTCCCTCATGCAGTTTCCAACTGCGAGAAGCGACGTGGATCACAAGATTTCAGCATCTTGCACTGAGCTGGTGACGGATACCACAGAAGCAATCATCAGCAAGGTGGCCAATTCTTTGTTGTCTGGCCCCGTGCACAAAGAGGTCCTGGATCTGGAGCTGAAAGTGATGGTCATGCGAGTTGCCATTCTGCGTTCTGGCATCGATATACAGCAGTCAAGAGTCAAGGCAAAGGATGTTGTGAAGGCTACAAACAACATATTTGCTTCCTTGGCCTCTCTGTGGTCTGAGATTCGAGAAAGACAAGTGGCGAGAGACAAGGAAGAGGAGGAGTTTATACGTTTCACTGCGCGAACACACACTCTGGAAACTGAGGATGAAATAGAAGAAGCATCCTTCCGAGAGATGTTCGTAGACTTTAAAACTGAGTTCCCAGGTTATGATGACGATGATACTGGGATGCTGAGTGCTGAAATGGATGATAGAAGGGCAGAAGCAGCTTTGAAAGAGAAAGAGAAGGCTGCTGAGGATGCGAAACAAAGATCCGACAAGGCATGGTTGAAAATCCAGGAGCCTCTTATTCAGGATGTTGTGTCAGTGCACAGGCACATTTTTGATCGGAAATCCACAATCCTGAATATTGAGCGAGGAACTGAGGGTCCACTGGTGTCAGATAGGGAAAGAGAAAATGCCTTCTCACTTGCTTACCAGACTGGAGTACGCTTACTTGGAGCTGTTGGTCACAGAGTTTCTGCTCAGGTGGAGGATGCACTGATGGCATCTCATATGATGCAAGTTGGTATCGAGCATAAAAGAGTTGGAGATTTGCGTCAATCCTGTGAGACTAAAATTACTAAACACAATATCTATAAAGATCCCAATCCCCCGGAGATGGCTCTGATGTTGGAGCCTTTAAGACAGTTTTTGGAGCGTGTCAGTGGTTTATTAGCTGAATGGCCAGATCACCCAATTTTGATGCAATTTTTGAGTATCGCTAAGGCCCTGGTGGGGATTTCTCTAGAAGCCCCGATCATGAAGACTCTTACTGGAATTGAGCTGTTGCTTTCCAAAGCCCAACTCTGGGAGGAGAATTCGGCCAAACATGTCTCGTTAGCACGAGAGATGAGTGAATTGATGAAGTTGGTAAGACGATGGCGCAAGTTGGAGCTCGAAAGCTGGCCTGCTTTGATAGAATGCACTCTAGAAAAGCATGAGCAGAGTGCTGAGAGATTGTGGTTTTTCCTTCACGGGTTACTTCACAGACAGCTGGGTGAGGATTTCCACAAGGAAATGGAAGCCACAATTTCCAGTTTAGAAGAGTTTATGCAAACCTCTCCCTTTGGGGAGTTCTCAAGACGACTTGACTTGATGAGTTCTTTCCATGGGCAATTTCTGCTGGAAGAGGTTTATGATGACCCTCATGCTGGGGCATCGGGAACTACCGTGCAGAAGCTTTGTAATATTCTGTATAATGTCCGAGAGTACTACTCACAGTTCCTCCCCGCTGTGGAAGAGGCTGTGACGGTCGGAAAGGCTCCCATTGAGAAGGAACTGAAGGGCTTTGTGAAGTTGACCAAGTGGGAAGATCGAGGTTATTATGCACTAGCTTTGTCAGCAGAGAAGACGCACCGGAAGCTTCACAAGTTAATTCGTAAGTATGACGAGCTTTTGAAGAAACCTGCAATGGAGGTGTTATCAAAGCAATCCTTACGCATGGGTTCTCAAACACTTGCGACGTTGACCAACCCATCGGAGCCTGTCCAAGCTGACGAAGAATCCACAGAAAAGTCTGTGGACATCGACAACAATCCTCTACTTGCGCCTGTTCCTGTACCTGTGCCTGTGCCTGTAGAAGAGCTCTCTGCAAGTAGAGGAAGTGCTGTCATTGCTGAATGGAACAAGTTTTGTGGATTAAAGGTTTCAGAGGTGACTGTGATGTCCTCAAGAGGTGGTCTGGAGCTTCCAGAGTTTCAGCGGTTACCATCTCTGACATCAAGGATGGGTGACTTATTAGGAGTTGGAGTATTTGCACCTGATAATCGAAACATGCTGGAAGGCTGCGTTAGTACTTTGGAAGATCTTAGTACTGCTGTTATCCAACGATCAGCTGAGCTAAGGAAGGGAGAGAAGAGACTTGCAGTGAAGAAAAAGGCTCTTATTGATCTTCTTAGAGCACTGAGAGACATTGGATTGTCTCATCACAAGTCAGCGGTTCCCAAGGATGAGAGAAACGTCAACAATTGGTTTCAACAGCCAGTCTCTGATTCAGCAGAGATGTTGATGTCGTGGGCACATCTGGATGTCGAAGTTGTCGCGGGATTATCAAGTATTGTTTCTATTGACACTATTTGCAGTGTTTGGACACGTGCCAAAGCTTACTATTTCCAGAATGTTGCACTTCTTCAACGGCTTGGACAGAAAGCTCTCGACTTCAACAAAGCCTTGAGTTTACGTGAAGTTGAAATTTCTACTAAATATATGGAACATTTGTTGTTTTTGCAAAGAAAACAACGACATGCTGCTTTTGACTTTTCATCGAAGCTCAGTGCACTTGTCCATTTGACTAGTCTCTTTTCAGGTACTCTCTTTGCTCTCTCTCTTCTACTGTTGCTTCTAAGATACTTGGTACCTTCGTTTGAGTCGTCACTAATATTTCCGTCTTCCAGACTTTGCAGCTGTGAACAGTAAATTTCCTCGGCAGGGGAGAGTGAGGAAATCGATGTGGCTACAAAAGGGTCTTCTGGACTCTCTCTGCCATGCCAATTCAGAATTATCTCTCCTCTACAGAACATCAGAAGCATCACAGAGATCACCTGATGCTGACTGCACTGAAGTTGCGCTGCTTAGTAAAGCCGTTATACAAATATCAAGCAAACTGGAGGTTTGTAAGAATTCGCTGGATCAGTTACTGGTTCCTCGAAGTGAGTTAGTAGGCTCTAGACCTTTGGAAGAGTCGTGGCCGTTGTTAATCACACCAGGCATGCAAGAAGTAGTTGTGAAGAATTTTAATGCCCTGAGAACTACAAATAGTCTTTTGCAAGAAGCATGCAGAAGTGTGAGTGGAGATAAGGTACCAGGGTTGAGTTCCCTACAGCTTCTTTTCTCTCGAGCACTAGAGATGGCCAATGATTTTGAGGAAGAGTTTGCGAGTTCGAGTAGTTCGAATTCTCTCGAAGAGAAGACGTCTTTGGACATTGCGCCTTTCACAGAGCACTACCGTGAGATCGTTACTGAAATCCTCTTGGCGGTTCAGAACCTGCGAACAAATACAGCGAGCACTTCTGCTGCTCAAGAAGTACTCGGATCACTATTTGGAGAGCCTGAGCTTGCAGGCACTATTCAAGATGTGGATCTCTCTATCACCAAAAAAATGACGGCCTTACGGTTAGGAAAGATTTACGACGTATTGCTGAAGGCAATCCGCGCAGGTGAATGGAATACTAATCTTCTTATGACTTGTACGGCTAGTTTGTTTTTGTGTTGTTAGTTTGCTTCATGATTGCTGAGCTTGTTATTGTGCTCATTATCTAATTGAGCTTCCTGTTCATTATTTCCTTCTAGACGAGAGCTTGCATTAGGAACATATTTATTTTTTGCGCAACACTACTGGAAATGACATTCCTAGAGAGTTTTTTGTTTCAGGTGCAGAGATGATTGATTCAGAACATGGCATTGGGATCCGGACTGGATCGAGTTTGGGGAAGCTTTTTGGTTGCATATATGCTCCGTTACAGATATTGGAGGCGGCTGGGACCCAGTTACTTGCAGACTACGTTGATCTGCAAAAGACCGTATCCAAACTTGGCTACATATTGTCCAACTTGTTTTGTTCTTTATACTCGGAAGGTTTTTGCCTCACTAAGGAGCAGGAGGGTGAAGCCGGTGGAACGAAGTTCGAGGATGCAGATGGGACTGGCATGGGAGAGGGTGAAGGACAAAAGGATGTCAGTGATCAAATCGAAGAAGAGGATCAGCTTCTCAACAGCACTGAAAAGAATGAGGACATTCCAAAGGATGACGATGCAGGAAAGAAAAAAGAAAAGGGTATTGAAATGGAACAGGACTTCGATGCTGACATGCTTGACCTCAGTGACGATGAATCTGATGAAGAGAACGAGACAGAGGAAGAGAAGAACGACAAGTTGGAGTCACAAATGGGAGAGGAGGGTGAAAAGAGTGAAGTTGTAGATGAGCAACTGTGGAAAGGTGAGGATGATAAGAAGGAGCCGCAACAAGGGAAAGAGAAGCAAGAAAAAGATGCAGGAATGTCGGGTGCGGCGGAGGAAGATCTGGAGATGCGGGCGAAGGAAGAGAACGATGACGATTCCAAGGAAGACAAAGGAGGGGAAAAAGAAGGGAAGGAGAAGACTACAGATTCAACAGCCATTGAAGAAGAGAATAATGCAGAGAATGGAAAGGATGACGATGAGGGGTTGAAGGAAGATGAGGCTTATGAAGATCCTACGGGAGCGAAGCCACGAGTAGAAGAAGAACTGGAGCTCCCTGACGATCTTAATTTGGATGGAGGTGCGGAAGAAGAGGGCCGGGAGGGTACAGAAGGAGAAGGAGAAGAGGAAGGCGGACAGGAAGCTGTCAAAGAAGATGATAGACTGAAAGAATCGGAGCCAATGGATGTTGATGATGACGCGAACAAACTGGATGAAGATGAGGATGGTGAGAATGAGAATGAAGCTGAGCAGGAAGAAAACATCGCAGAAGATCAAACTGAATCGGAACATGACCAAGGACAGCAAGAGACTGGGAAGACCGAAATTGAGGATGATGAGCGTGAGTCAAGTCAGAAGGATCAAGAGGACATGCAGGTGGATGGTAATGAGTTACAAGGTGAAGGTCCATCACACGAGGAGTCTGACAAGCCTGAGCTCCCTTTACCTGAAATGTCAGAAAATGCGGCTTCTGATTCCAGAGCCTCCGGAGGTGCTGAGGCTATTCCAGCAGGTGTCTCTGGCAGACAAGGGGACCCCATCAAAGTGGGCCAAGATGATGAAGATCAGAAGATGGGGGATGCTGATGCTCAAGTTGATCAGTCCAAGTCTGAACTGCAGTCATCAGCTGCTGAGGATCTACTTGGGAACAAGAGGTCTGCAGATAAAAAGTCCATGCTGTCTGACGACAAGACTAAGAAGCATGATAGACCAGAAGCAAATGCTAACCGAAGCTTGGGCGATGCCTTGAAGAAGTGGAAGGAGATGGTCCAGATGCTGGATGATAGTTCTGCGCCTGAAGTAAATGTTACAGAGGATAATGAGAGTTTAGACGAAATTGCGGGTGCGACTTTCGAGTATGTTCCCAAGGAGGAAGCAGGCAGTGCACAGGCGCTTGGAGCTGCTACCGATGACCAACTGACAAATACGCAGGGTTTGGAGCCTGAGGATGAGAAGGCTAATGATGATCCGGAGTCTGTGTTACCCGGTATTGAAGAACTACAACTGGAGGACAACAAGGAAGGACAGGATGATATGGAAGGAGTGGAAACCACTCACCATCCTCTGAAGAAGGGACTGGCCGCAGATTCGAAGCAGTCAATTACTGAAGACCGTGAAGATGATGACATTGCTGCCATCGGTCCTCCAGAAGAGGATTTCAGTTCTAAGACAGTCGAGAGAAGTAACGAAAATGGAAGTCTTATTTCACTTCGCATGCCACAAGCGTTGGAAGTTGAAGGGTTGAGGAGAGTTGAAGAAAAGCTTTTGACGGAAGAGGAGATGAGAGAGATCAGGAAGGATCTAGAAGTGAAGATTCACGACGGGGATGGAAGCATGGAAAGTGCAAGAGTGGTGTGGCAGAAATTGGAACAGATGACAGTACGATTATCTCAAGAGTTAGCAGAGCAACTACGCCTGATTTTGGAACCCACATTGGCAGCCAAGCTTCAAGGTGACTATCGCTCTGGTAAACGCATCAACATGAAGAAAATTATCCCTTATGTGGCAAGTCAGTTTCGGAAGGACAAGATATGGTTGCGGAGAACCAAGGCCAACAAGAGGCAGTACCAGATCGTGTTGGCCATTGATGATTCGCGCAGTATGTCAGAGAGTCACTGTGGTCATATGGCATTGGAGGCCCTCATCACCATCTGCAAAGCGATGTCCCAGCTTGAGATTGGCGAAATGGCGGTTGCAAGCTTCGGAGAGAAAGGGAATGTTCGTCTTCTTCATGATTTTGACCAGCCATTTTCAACGGAGTCTGGACTGAACATGGTCTCACAGTTCACATTCAAGCAAGACAATACTATCGAGGATGAGCCGATTGTGGATTTGTTGCACTACCTGACCCGCATGCTAGACTTCAAAGCCAGACATTCCACTGCACCTTCAGGAAGGAATGATCTACAGCAGCTGGTGCTAGTGATTGCGGATGGCAGGTTCCATGAGAAGGAGAGTCTGAGAAGGCGCATAAGAGAGGCAATGGACAGGAAGCAGTTGCTAGCTTTCCTGGTGCTGGATAACCCACGGGAGTCTATCCTTGACATGCAGTCGGTCTCTTTCTCGAATGGAGCCCCATCCTTCACCAAGTATCTAGACTCCTTTCCTTTCCCGTACTACATTCTTCTCCAGGATATTGAATCACTGCCTCGGACATTGGCGGATCTATTACGACAGTGGTTTGAGCTGACGCAGCGATCCTAGTTCAACAAGTATGACTGCCAGTACCAGTGATTCAGCTGGAAAGAGCAAGTATGAAGGTAAGATGACACAATTTCTTTGGTTCTGCTACTTCCCTTTTAGCCCCAGTGGCCATGTGGTCTGTCTCGCGTCTGCCGATATTTGACATCAGATTCTAATTTATTTCTATTATGCCTTGCAGACGCTCTTCACAATCGGGAGCGGGTGTAGAAGTGCATGCTCAAGGGAATCATCTCTAAAAATGAGATGCTGTAACA
Organism: Antitrichia curtipendula; assembly: GCA_951230915.1. Classification (NCBI taxonomy): domain Eukaryota; kingdom Viridiplantae; phylum Streptophyta; class Bryopsida; order Hypnales; family Leucodontaceae; genus Antitrichia; species Antitrichia curtipendula. The sequence goes on from OX579634.1 coordinate 12,569,881, forward strand.
TACTTCAGTAGGTAGGATTATTGTTTACCAAGCATGGTACTCATTCGGAACAGGTTTTAGTTAAAATTTTGGAGTAATTCCTAAGTTGTACGATGACGCATCCCTCATTTTTGTCTGGGGGTTGTCCATTTGTCATCTGAGACCCACATCAATTTTGTTTCTGTTTTTGCTGAAATGGAAATGCATCCTTTTTACTTTGATTGAGAGAACTGACATTTTGGAAATATTCCTCATCTTTGTTTCATGTTGTACGTATTGGTAACAGGTTGGACCTACACTGCAATCGCTTTTGGCTTTCGCTTCTTAAGAGTTGAAAGTTCAAAAGATGCACACACCGTGATTGCTTAACCCCTAAAGGACTAGATCCCATCATGTGAGAGCTAAATTTAGCCTTCGAAACTGTGTTCAAACTGTGTTCAAATATTAGTACTGATTTTCAGTACACATGGATTGTTTATCATTGTAGAAAAATCCAATTCATTTTGTGAAAAATTGTCATTGCTATTATTTTTGTAGCAACAAGTGAAAATAAATTAGTGCATCTAGTTAAAACAATTCCAATTAATTTGAATTTTTGTAGCAATGCACATTGGTGTGAAAATTTATCAATTAATTATTTTATATTTTACACTCACAACACCTTTGCCAAGGACCTTCAAGTCAAATGCCACTATCAATCTAAATTTATCTTTTTTTTGTATAAATGATATATAGAATTTTGGTATTTTTCACATGTGAAAGAATGTATTTTCACTTGATGTTGATTTTCTTTAGAATTTTTGATTGAAAAATCAAATTATTGCAATTTCGTAAAACTATATCAATCATAATGTATATTAGAATAGTATGAAAATATTTACCAAAATTGACGGTTAGAATTAAAAAATTATTTTGTAATTTAACCCCCAAAAGTTTTTGACTCTATTTTCACAAAAAACGCTCCCAAATTGCCATTTCTAGTACAAGTACCAAAATTTGAAAAAAAAACATTTTTGGACACATGTAACCGTAGGATCTTGTAGTAAACTAGTTTGAGAAGATGTGGAAAAAATTTCAGAAATTTCCACCGTGTAGATTGCAAGATATTAGCATTTGAAGTGACAAAAAACCTTTTTTTGTCCCTGCGAAAAACCGGGCAGCTGCACTTCACATGGTCACATTTGTATGAAAAAATGTCCAAAATGGTGGTAACTCTTTGGATTCATTCTTCAAAGCAAGGTAGCTACATGATTAAAAAATTCCAGATCATTTGGAATTGTACAACATATAGGAAAAAAATAGTAAGTAGAAAGAAGTAGAAAATGATTCAAAACACTAAATTGTTAAGGATTTAATTATGGAATTGAAAAATTCCAATCCAAACGATTGTAATGTTGTAATAAACAATCTACACCTTGTGTTTATATTTTTTTCCAAAAATATTGAAAATTGAGTTAAATAAAGGACTTCAAAGTTTATTTTAGAGTAGAGATTCTATAACTACCCGCAAACTACCCACAACTAAAATTCCTCATAACTTTCATCTCATAAATCAAAGTGGAATGATTCAAAGCTTTCCTTATGCACATAAATCAAAGTGGAATGATTCAAAGCTTTCCTTGTGCACATAAATCTAGAGAACCAATTTCAAATTTTTATTTCTCTAGAAAATGATTTTTAAAGAATTTTTTTTTGCTGCCCGGGTTGCCCGCCGAACAATGAAAACTACATATCATACCATAACTTTTTAACCATGTGGTCAAAAGTTATGAAAATTGTTGGGACCTAAAGCTACTCCTTGGGCACATCTTGTGTGAAAATTTCAAAGAAAAAAAATAAAAATTCCATTCGTGGTGAGCTGCCCAGAAACACTATGTTGTCAAAAAACGGTGTTTGGTCCTTTAGGGGTTAAATTTAAAAACCATTCAAAAAGAAAAAAGTACAAATGAAATACGCAAAATATTATACAATTTGGATTTTAACATATAGAGCTTGCAATTGCAATAATTCTTTCAATTTTTGGATTTTTTTAAAATTTCAAAATGGAGTAGAAACAAAACTTGTCAAGCTTCATTTTCTTAATTTAAATCAAAGATTAAAAAATGGTTATTATAAAAGTTACAATCAAGATTGACCGAGGCACATCTACTTTGGAGATGCACAAACTACAAAACTTGTCAAGCTTCATTTTCTTAGTTTAAATCAAAGACCAAAAATGGTTATTTTAAAAATTACAATCAAGAATGACAAAGACACATCCACTTTTGAGATGCACAAACCAATATGGATTAATGGATTCTCCCTAGGCGTTGCAATAATTAAGTTATTTATTAGGTTTTATACTTGATGTCACTTTGGGAAGGCTCTTTACTTTGAGAAAGGCCCCTATTGCCCTTTGTCCAAAATCAACCTTAACAATAGTCTTGATGCAAGTTTTCAATGGTTTTGCAATAATATAAACTTTCCATACATACTTGTAAAGTAGGTACATCCAAAATCATTATTGATAAAAAAATTATCACATCTAGATTCTTGCCTAGAATGACAATATTAATTTTGAGTATGTTTAAAGTCTAAACATTAACCCTTTAGCATTTGAATCTTTTTCTGAATTTTGCTTAGTTTTTCTTATATCATTATAAATATTCATTATTTACCTCAAGCATTAGTATGGATGAATGAAAATATTTGTGGTAAAAAGAGCCCTTGGATTGTCTTTGTTGATTTCCAAAAACGGTCCTTGAGGGTATTAAGGTTTTAAAATCTAATGTCAATTTATTGAACACTATCATTGGCAATTTGAAAATTTATAATTTATTCATATAGGATAGGAGACCCTGTATGTGCCACAATTTAACCCCTAATTTACTACAATGTTTTAAGGCCAAAAACTAGTTCAAAATACTTCTATCCAAAGTAAAGCTAAAATCATCATTTATATCTATTCTCTAACAAATCCAATTGTAGGATCCTTTAGTAAGAACTAATTGGAGCCAACCTTGAATAATTTGAGAATTCTAATCAGCTATGTTGACTTCATAATTTGGGATTTGGGCATAATTTTCTTAGAGTGGATGCTAATCATTTTAATCTACAAATAAAGCTTTGTCAAGTGCCACCTTCCATTTTATAATTTCTTTAATCCGTAAGAAGATTTAAGCATATATCTATGATCTCAATTTTTGGAATGATTTTTGAAAATTTTTATTCAATATAGGAAAACTATTAACTTTTTGAGGATATAATTTGTATTTCAATTAGTGCCTGAAAGCAAAATATATACCATATAAGCCCAAATAAGAGAGCTCGGGCAAAAATAAATAAATAAGTAAAATAATAAATTTGAAAACTTGTTTCTTGTATATTATATTTTTTTCTATGTAAAAAACTTTGATTCATTCCTTTTGCAGGCAATCTTAGAAACTTATTGAGAAAATAATGTATTAGATTTGGTTTTTAACTCAAATATATAATATGTCAAAAAAATAGTTTCACGTGGTTTAGTTTCTTTACTAGAACAATCTCACCATTGGTCTTAGTGTATTTCAATTTCATCTTAGAGCTATCAATATTTTAGTTTTTCCTTCTATCTTGTACCTACTCTTGTACCTACTTTGACGTAATAATTTTTTAAAGAAAAAAAATTATAGAGTTCTTTTTGGAAAAAAAATTCCTGGGTTCTTTAACATAGAAAATTAAATTCACAATCTATAGTACAAAAATTTTAAGCTAAGAGGATTCAAAGCCTTATAATCTACTTGTTTTCTTCATTTTAAACGCTTATATCTTATGATTGATACTTTCAAAGAACCAAATATTCTAAGAAAATTTCCTTACATTCTTCTATTAGTCTAGTGTAAGATCCTACAATTGGATATACAAAAGATAACAAATATTTTAAAATTTTGTTGTTTGCATTGAAAATGACATTTTTCAGTAGTTATTGATAGAGAAATGGCCTTGGGACTTTAGGGATTAAAGATGAATATGAAATTTATTTGGTTAAAGACTTTTATATATCTCATCAAATTTTACAACATATTGAATAAAATACACAAGTTATGAAACATATGGGTTTATTTCCTAAAAATGTCAAAAGCCAAAACTTACCTTTTGGAATGTCTAGAAAAAACTACATTTAGAAGTTTAGACACTCTAAGCGTGCAATTGAAGGAATATTCACTCTAAAATTTTAGGAAGATGTACTTGAACAAGTTAACTAAAAGATCCTACTATTGGATTTGTAAAAAGATAAATAGATAAAGATTTTACTTCATTACCTCCAAAATAAAACTCCTCATAACTTGCATCTCATTATTTGAAATTGAATGGTCAAATGTTTTTGAGCAATCATCAATCTATACAATCAAATAAAATTAATTAATGTTTTTCTTAGAACAAGTTTTAGAATATATTTTTTGTTGCCTAGTTTGACATTGAGATTGAAAAAAACTTCATAACTTTTGCAAAATTGATCATAATGACATGAAACAAAGCTTCATATGTAGATTAAGATGATTAGCATCCATCTTTAAAATCTCATGCAAAAATTTCAATTATGAAGTCAATTAGACTTTGTGAGTCTTCAAAAACTCCAAAATGAACTCTTTAGTCAATTAAAGATTAAAAGTCGCACTAATTGTGCCATTTTGTATTAGTAGTCAACATTTAAAATTTTCAAAATGTATTCAACTACTACAAAATGGTTACAAAGTGAAACAATTAGTTAGATGGCGCAAATTGAATCTCCTACCTAAGTGTTTAAATAATGCATAGTAAACTGCATTAAAATCCCTTTTCACTTGCTAATACAAGTATACAACCCAATAAAAATAAATCTTGTAATATAAGAATAACAATGTTTAGCTATAATTTTTTTATAATTTTAGGTATAGATACATTTGTGTGTATTTATCACATAATTGGTTTTGTGGTTTTTATTATTTAATGTTGTTTGGGGCGCTTGAGAGTTGCGTCCTATTAGTTGGGGCTTTGTATTTATGCATTTTTAATGTATATACTTCGTAAGGCTCGTGCTTCTTTGGTTACTATGCTTTTATGGTAATCTTTTGTATAATTACAGTGGAAATACGCTAATAACTTTGTATTAGCACTTTGAATAGGAACTCGGAACAAAGTACTTGAAAAATACAATAGTCACAATATGCTTGAGATTAGCAAAGTGTACATATCTTTATTTAGAAAATACTCATAAGGAGGATACAACTTGTATGCATTTCTAAATCAAAGACTAAGTGTATATACACTTATTAATGCCTCTACCCAAAGCTTCTAACTCTAAATACTTAACTTCTATACTACAACAACTCAACAAAAAGAATTCTTGCATCGTCTACTTTTGGGTGTGGAACTTGCTTTTTATTTTGGCTATCTATCAAGTCTTTAGAAAAACTTGTTTATTTCAGATGAAGTCAACCCCTAAAGACTTGATAGAAGTGCAACTATTCATTCTTAGAATTTTGTTGTGAAAGGGGAGATTTCCTACAGTAGTTTGACTTCAAATGAATGCTTTTGCATTTTTTTAAGCCAATGATTCCTACTCAATATCCATAGGGATGATTTCCACGGTCACCAATCCGTCCTTTAAAAGTCAAATTTGGTGTTATTGTACATTTGCTCTAGGTTTTTTGGTTTTTGGTTTGGTGCAGGTTCAAAGTGAGTCTGGTGTTGGTTTTTTAGGTTTTGGGGGTGTTGGGTTTTGGATGCCATTGTTCGGATCCTACTGTAGGTTGACAGTCCACCCGTTGTCCGCGGGTGACTCCGCTAGATCTTGGGTTCAAGAAATTATTGGTGATCACATCTCCACAAGGGCTGTTTGGTCAGGCGTCGTGGGGCTTCAGACCAGATTGCAGATCTAACATCCCATCCCACTTGGTCTTCTACAAACGCACGTCCTTTGCGATCGAGTTTCGATCAGCAATACAAGCCCCATCTGCCTTCACAGCAAGGCAGATGGTGAGCGAGGCAGCAGCACCATTGCTACTAACAGCTGCACCAGTCTTCGATCGATCGATCAAACCGGACCGGAGAAATTAATTAGCGGGGGAAGAGAAGGAATTAATCCCCCGCAATGGATTCCATCTTACTACAAGTTCAAACTGCATTCCATCTCCTTCAACTGGGTTTCGATGTGGAAGCAATTTTCAACACCATGAATTGGAGGTACACTTGCCTTCGCCATGGCCATGGCCAAGCTGAAGCAAATTGCGAAAGCGATCGCTGGATTTGACGCGAGCGCTGTGGATTGAATTTGCAAGCAGTGATGCGACGTCGGCACGTGAATGGAAGGCGGGGCCGCGGGGGTCGTGGTTTGGCAGTGGAAGCACATGAATCGACGCGTGGGAAGCCGCAGGGCGACGTTGACACATACGACTAGTAGGCTGTTTTTTCTGGCGTTATGGGTTGACTCATGCGCTCACATTTATTGTCGATCGCTCTTGCTTGCTTGCTGTGGGTCCTGCCCCCCGTTAGCCACAGGGATTGCCGGGTGAAGCTTGTAATTAGATTTGTAACTGTACCCAGCAGCTCCCGCCTCTCTCTAATTGATGCCGCCAGCAGCTCCAGGAGCTAGAACCAAGAGCCAAACCGAAAGCATCCCCCTAAACTTTGAGCTCTTTATATCACTTTTGCATATAATAATCAAACCCCTTGCTTGGACTTGACTTAAGCTCGGCAACAATTGACTTGCCTACGTGTGACCAAAATGTCAGACCTCAACTCGTCAAGTGCACACAATCATGGCAAAAAAAGTAAAGTTTGTTAGGAAATAGTTCATTCTATTGTAATCACAAGTGGGTGCATGCGGAGCACAGAGCGAAAAGAAGACATTTTTTACAACTTTTACGTCAATTTCGTAACATGTTGGCACGGCACGATTCAGAACGCCGAAATTGTGCCATTATTCACCGGCACAAGGCTCAATAAACTACAGAAGGACTTGTCCAAATTTAGGTTGCCTACGCCCACGTGGAAGAGTATCAATTTCTGTATATTTTTCTGCCTTGAATTCATTCAATGAAAAAAAAATTGAAGTTAATTTCTGTAGTACTTTGTCAGAAAGACACACTAAATTATTGTAATTATTTTAGTGTCCAGAAATTGCTCTAACACGTTGGGACTAAATTATTTGATGTCATTTCAACGCGTCACAATCACAATGTTCTACTTAAGGACATCCGAATGTTGTTCTAAGAAGCTCTCCCCACTGCTTCAGTGTGACGTCCTCCTCAGTCTTCCATGATTATTGACTTCCTGGCTTGAGCAAAATCTGCATTAAGTTAGCGACTTTGACGATTCAACATGTGCAGCCATGTTACATTCCTAGCTGCACGATATGCTGGAGTATTTACATATATGTCTGTACTTGAAATTCTAGAAAGCAAATTCGTGAATCTGAGTGTTTGAATTGGGGCATCCTCTGGGCAGATAATGTGGCTACAAAAGTGTGCCTCTTTAATACTAGGTCATGATTGATACGCGCCCCACAAAGTCGGCCTGCGTCAGACTCATCATGGGAAGGTTTGGTGTGAAACATTGGCAAGCTAGCGAGGACCATTTCACAAGTCGATCTGTGGATAACTCAAATACGCAATTTGACAAAATGCTCGCCAACACGTCCGTATCTTCCACATAGACAGTCCTTTTCCCGACCAGCTAGGAAACGTATACCCCACACTTATTCCTTATCCCAGGGACGAGCTCCAAAATTTCTATAAATAAATTATACTGTAAAAGCAATTCCAGTAGGACCACCCTTGCGCAATCAGATGTAGCTTACCAACTGCATGTATACATCAGGGGTCGAAATTATTGCGGTGCCAATCGACAGTAACAAATGCAAGTACATTAGATCAAAGGTTGGATTACGTACGAGCAGGGACACAGTCAATTTCGCCCAAGTGTACCTGTGCACCTTCATCTGAAAGGATGAAGCTGGGCGTACCCTTCGTACGCCGAGTACTGCGAAGTGGTACTCAAGGTGGCACACTCATTGTGCTCAAAATTTCACAGACCCTGGTCGTCAGTGCCTCTTCAGGCTTGAATCAGTGGCTTCGCCGCCAACTGACATATCTAGATATCGATGTACCATCCATCGTCTGCCTGGCAACCTCCTTTTTACTTTTGCATCCCAGCAGTTGGAGCAGTTTAAATTTGGACAGGTGGTTTGACAACACTCTTCAAGTACGCTTGATCATGCACCCCAGTGACCATGAAATTAATCTTGGGACAAATTGAAATCCGTCACTTTATTGGGTTCTTTTCCCTTGCCTGGGGATAGATCGAGGCACTGTGAAGTGTGAAAACCGCTATGGTTGTTGACTTGTTGCCCGGGGTAGAAAAAAATTGTAGGTCAAGAGAACCTTGTTACTATCCTTTGTAAGAATCTTGTGCAATTGTACTGTCTTGATTCACACCGTATGCAAAGTGAACCCAAGTCACACCTTTAGTATAGTACTTGAATCCAATATATTCACACCTTATGTCTTTTGATCCAGGGGTACAATACATACGTAACACAAATCACAACAAATGATACCTTTGCCACACAACTATGCAATGAAGACCTCAATGTAGTAAATTTTGTGATGTGTACTTCATACATTCGTCAAGAATGAAGATCATAACATCAAAGGGTAGCACATTACACTTAGCGATGAGACATGTGAAGAAAATACATTCATTTCCAATCAGAAAATACTCGAAAGGACCTATGCAAGTTTTTAACGACAGACAGAGATCGATATTTTCAGTCAGAGTCTTGTCGCATCATTGCTTGTTCCAAACTCCATGCAGCTCGTCTGGTGGTAAGTCGACGACAAGCTTACTTGTAGAATTAGTCTCTTGGTGCACCAAACGCTTTTTCTGGATATAATTCGCAAAAATGGCGTAGTGCGTAAAGTAATAAAAGATTCAACCAGTGCACGAGATTGAATTGACACAACCAACTCGGTAAGTAAGTAAGCGAGCTAAGAAATTGCACTGCAATTGGCCCCACAATCATTGTCGCCCCTAAGTAAGCTTGCCGAGCAATCATGCATTTACACGAGTATATAAGCGTTCCACACTTGCGCAGTCACAGAACCCACATCGATCGATCATCATCCACCCCTCACAAGTACCTGAATTGGACTAGCTGCTAGCTTGATCAAGATGCAGACCTCGTCGACCCGTAGCTGGCCAGCTGCCTTTGGCGTGGGCGCGTGTGTGCTGGTCATCCTGCTGGCATGGCCCCTTGCAGAAGTACGAGCGCAGAGTGGCATGTTCACCGATCCCTTCCGGACCGCCAACTGGAGGGCAGTGGAGTCCAACTTCATGGAGTGGGTTCAGCAAGTGGAGCAAGGACACCAGCAGAGCGTCAAGGCCGGCGAGGCTGCTCTGGGCTACAAGGAGCACAACATCCTGGCTGCGGGCAACACTCTGGTGGTCGGCAATGGGGGATATAACAAAGTGCAAGACGCCGTGAATGCTGCTCCTTCGGGAACTCGCACTGTCATTCAGATCAACGCCGGTACTTACAGGTAACTATGTATATCTATCAGTCTGACTGCATAACTGTGGGTTCGATAATATGGTTCCTGTTTCAGCTAGAGCGCCTACATTCTGACATGCTCGTTGCCACAGAGCGCGCGCTCAGAACTGGTGTGCTTCAAATGTTTTAGACGACTGTCGGGTGTCTAGAAAATTGCCAATTTCGCCATTTCAGCGAATTATATGTCTGACAAGTATCTGCTTGTTCTTATTTGTCAATTGGCATGTTTTAGAGCGCTAAGATTGAGACAATCAAGTGCCCAACGTTCTAACACTAGGACTGATCGATATCTCCAGGCGTCAATTCACAGAATTCTGGCATGTTAACGAATTTGAGGTTCTGACCGAACGTGGATCAAATTCAGTTTGCTTTCAGAAGATCCACTGGAAGAATGGATACTACATAGTATTTGTTTAGTCATATATATTTAGTATAATTCGGGATGCTCCACGCAAGCTGCATAACATAGCTGCATTCATTTGTTATTTGATTCCGAAATCTGAACTTGGATATGTGTACATGTAGAGAGAAGGTGGTTGTGCCGAAAGGGAAGGTTCTGACATTCCAGGGGATTGGAAACCCTGTCCTTGCGTACGGTGATACTGCGGGTTCGTCAGGAAGCACTTCAAACAGTGCGTCTACTGCAATTCTGGCAGATGACTTCATCGCCACTGGAATCACTTTCCAGGTAAAGAATGAAAACAGAGTTCAGAACTGAAATTGGCCAAACGAGACGTGATTCAAGCATTTTAAGCAGAAACTTCTAATTTCTAAATTATACTCGAAATTATATTCTAGCTTTTGTTTGAGGCATGAATTGAATGGGGCCCACACTGTGTAATTGGCGGGGGAATTAACACTGATACTTCCTTTCAACAGAACACTGCCCCCGCGCCTCCAGGTGGTGCGGTTGGAAAACAAGCTGTGGCTCTTCGAATTACAGGAGACAAAGGGGCGTTCTACGACTGCAAGTTCCTAGGGGCTCAAGATACCCTGTATGATCAACAAGGTCGCCATTACTTCAAAAACTGCTACATCGAGGGGTCCATCGACTTCATTTGCGGCGATGGTCAATCTCTCTATCAGGTTTGTGAACAAAGAGCTAGAATAATTCACTATCCATGTGAAAATTCCAAACCTATGACCAGCTTCCTGAAGTGAATTTTTCAGTTTCTCCAAATGTCGAAATTCGAAACTCATGCCCTGGCCTGCTACACCTTAACACCTGGTCCTCATTGTTCACAGAATTGTCAACTGCATTCTATTGCACGTCCTGGAAGCGGATCCTTGACAGCGCAAAAGAGAACTGGGAATGAGAACACAGGCTTCTCTTTTGTGGGCTGCACAATCACTGGCTCGGGTCCTATCTACCTGGGCCGTGCTTGGGGCCCTAACTCTCGCGTCGTCTTTATCTACTCCAGATTTGAGGATCTTATTCTCCCAGCTGGGTGGTACAACTGGGGCGACAGCAGCAGAGAGAAGTAAGTACTTCACCTCTCTGCATCTCTCCAGTATATTTTTGCATTAAAAGAGCGTCAATGAGCCCATATAGTGTCTCTATTTTTAAACACTCTGAAGCAAACATGCTTTGATAATATTCTTCTTTTTAAAAATCTCAGAATCGAATTCTCTGTATCTCTATATAAAGAAGAAGAAGAAGAAGAAGAAGAAGAAATTGGTCTCCATACGAAAGCTATGATAATTTGCCAGGGGGGTTTAAGACGGGTAGTTGATTCTAATGAATTTGTTTGTTTTCTATTCCACAGGACGGTGTTTTATGGACAATACCAGTGCTCTGGCCCTGGAGCAGTAACCGCTGGACGTGTGGGTTGGTCCCATGAGCTCTCAGCCGATCAAGCAGCGGCATTCTCCAGTGTGAGCTTCATCAACGGTAACCAATGGCTTCAAACATGATTCGGTGCTGCCGGCATCGACAGAGCTTAATCAATGGCTTCAATCACGTCGTATATATATATATTGTGTGTGAACAACCAGAGCAACTGCTGTAATTAATGTGGCAGCTGATTGATTGTTAACTCAGTACATCTGCCTTCCTTCCTGTGGGTGGGTTAATTAATTAATTTTCGTGTACATTTGTGGAAACAATGTATGAGAGAATTTAGTTGTGGACCTGGAATCAGACTCAAGCCATGTGCTTGTGGAATTGGGTGAAGACAGTAGTGGCAACTGTGATTTGGGCAAGACTGTGATTCTAGCTACCAGTCTACCTAGCTCTACAATTTGTCTTGTAAGTTATCAGTACAGAATTTTGCTTTTCTACATCAGAAGCATATAAGCAGATCTTCGAATGATTGTGAAGTTGTCCGAAATGACCAATAAAGCAATCATTCTATATCTTTGTGTTTCTTCCTGTATATGGACAGAGATGTGCCGAAATCCTTGTGTATCAATACGAATGGCTTGCAAATTCTAAACCCCAAAAGTTCGACTGCTTATTCACTTGCACATACCATGCCAATGAATGTTCACTGAAACACAAAATTTAACAAGCACTGAGCAGGAACTGGTCGTACCCTCAATCCCTCATGTCAGCAATGTGGGGATACTCCTTACGCCATTTCGCATTTCGGACCGTGCTGTCTAAACCGCAAAAGTGCCATCTAGGACCGGTATAGATTTCAGACATCTGAGACTAGTATAGATATCAGAACGTGCAGTCTAAACTATGATAGTGCCAAAGTTGCGGAATGACTTGATTCCATTTTAACGAAATTCCCCATCAATGTATTATATATTATAGCAGTTGGGGCTCAAATCCAATAAGGATGGAGTGTAACCAAAACCAACCAAAACCAACAAGAACAATATGATTGTCCTAGGTCAACAACAATATTATTTTATTGATAGTGGATAGTGAGGAAAGTAAACAAAGAAAACAATTGAATTAATGATACACTAGAAAATATTAAAAACCCTAAACTCAATTTAAATTTTAAATTTTTAAAATTTTTAAATTTAGTCTCCCCATCCAACCAGTAGGGTTTCATGGGTGGGAACCCCCCCCTTTGACCAAAACCCTAACCGTGTTGTGCAATGTGAATGCAGTTGTAAATAGGATTTGGAAACTCAAATTCAGAAACCATAGTCGATGTCATAATCTCTGTCCAAAGGACAGAACCAACAAACTAAAAAAAACTGACACTAAGTACAAGATTCCTACATTTCAGGTACGAACATCATTCAGGTGCAAACATCAGTACACAGTGTGGGTTTGCAGTGAACAGTTGATTTTGGGTACACTTTATCTTACACCTACACATCAACCGATTGCAAACGGCTTTCACGCCACTAAGCAGTTTGTTGAACAAGCGAATGACTCGATTGCACACTACAGTTCAAAATCCAAGTTTGACTAACCATAACTGGAAATATGACTTCCTCATCTACTGTTTAAATTCATTGATTCAAGCTTTGTTATGGAAGCTTATCAAATACGGTGTCTTTTCCTTTTTATAAATACATTATTTCTTAAAAAATAAATGACTTATAGAAAATTCAAGTTTTACATCAATTACATGTGAACACCTAAAACTCTGTCACATCACTCACATGTGATCTAATTGATGTTTGACTCGATGTTTATCCCTTGGGCTGTTTTTTTGGCCAATGAATGACAAAGAATCTTTATGAGTGGGACAGACTAGTGCAATTCTTCATCCTTGAAATTTTGTGCAAAAGAGGAGATCATCACACACACTGTAGCTTGACCTCCAATGAGCACTTTGGGTTTCTTTAAAGTAGATGATGTCATACAATTCCCAAAGGGATGATTTCCGAAGCCACCAGTCAGACGTTTAAGGGTTAAAGATTGCGGGTGATCTGGTGTTCGAGAGAATTTTTCCTTATTGCTCCTTGCACCTGGTGCGAAAATTATAAGTTGATTGAATGTATTAAGGTTATTCTAATCAACGTTTCTTCACATTGGATTAACAATTTGTAACAAATATATATATTTATCACACATGAAAAAGCTGAAAGTGTGTATATTCATGGAAACCATTTTGACCCCATGTGGCAGAGCTATAAAACTAAATGAAAAATCTACAGAATTTTTAAGGCTAAATTGCATGTGGAAACAAAAGCTTACATCTCTCGATTGCCATATCTGCTCTGCATGCAGTGCCGAAATTAGCAGCTAGCTAGTTCACGCTCTTGTTGCTCTAATTCAACCAGACTATCTTTTTGAAAGAATTCAGTAATATAAAGTTTATGCTTAACAAGCTACCAAAGTTCGGAGTAGTTCGGAGTGCGACTGCTGAAGTGTTGCACTGTTGGCATTGTAACTTAGTTTTGAAGTTACTGTGAACAACAAGTGTACTGTACTGTACAGTACAACGACGCCTGCTAGTGTTGATACCGAAGGCTGGCCATAGCTGTTAGGTCATCAGGAAGCTAGATACCCTAAAGCATTTCCATGCTGCAATCAACTCTGCAATAATAATAAGCAGCTGACATATTCGCTCCAATTGAGTAAGTGGGTGGTCCCAGCTAGCGTCGTCCATACGTGTGTTGCGCAGCTCGACATAATACACTTCAGGACGCGCTTGTCGCACAGACTTATTCAATTCATGGTGCCGCTAGAATCTGCTACAGAAGTCTTCTAGGGCGGGAGCGAGTTTGGCATTGTCTGAGATCGATCTGGACTCATCTGTCGTCGTGTAGTAGTGGCCTATTCAACACTGGTCACACTGACACAATAGTGCCTCCAGGATAGTAACGCAACCTTCGATGGGAACTTTCTGACACTCAGCAAAAAGTTTCCCCAAATCAAATTCCTTCGACAATCTCGCATTTCGATCGGTTTGACAGTCACTCCTGCTCAACCGGTTTTTCGTCACTGCCTTAGAAATTGTCCCAACTCCTTTCAAGCAGCAAGGGAACAACAGCGTCTCTTTGACCGATCTATCTATGCTTTCCTTCATGCATTATCTCTGTGGGCTGTGCCACATGTTGGGCTACCATATTTCGATTGGCATCTTGCTGACTTGCTAGATTGAAAAGTACGAACCCTAATTGATTGGGTCCACATCGTCCATCATTGCTTGCTTTTTTTAGAAGGTGATAGCGACAAATCCCCAGTTGAGTCTTGTAGAATTCTGAAACAAGCATATACGGAACGCGCAACACCTCTGTAACTTATTTCACACTGAAGCTGCTCTGTAGATTTAGTTTATTTCATGTCTCAACAGGAAAGGTGAACGTTCTTCGTGTCTACTTTAATGTGCATTAGTGTAAACGGCTTTACCACTAGGAGTTAGGGCCTTCAAAATCAGTAAACCGAAACAAGTTACGTTTACATTAATTGTGGAGTTCGAAGGAAGTCAATACACAACGTCATTGAATTGCTTTCTCATGTTTGGAACTACGGCTCGAGTTTTTTGTAGTAACAAACACTGGGCATAAGCTAGAGCCTACTCAAATTTTCTCACTTCACTGAAGATGTAGCTTGAGTTGACGTAATTGGCCTCATTTCCCATTGTTCCAGAGCCAACAAACTAAGCATTGAACGTGTTTCAATGCAAGTACTAGACGGTCTCATCAGTCCACTTCTTGTCCTGGGAATCTGCAACTGACCACAATCGTTGCCAAAATTTCACGTCTTCATCGAATCCAAAATAAATTAAATGAGCAAGCAGGCCGGCTACCCCCAGAGTTGGAAATCTGTTGAATGTAAAGCAGGGACTAGGAATACACAGGATAACCACCCGCCAGCACGTCGATGTGGCATCGTACCCTCGTGACACCGTTTGATACTAGCTCTAGAAAGTCAAGTAGCAAACCCCCCCTTGACCTTTCTGCAGTGTCACTGACACAGCTTGTCCTGTTCCTATAGAAAAGCAGCAATCGGTGAGCCCGCCAAAAGCTTTGCTGGGCTTGCACGCAAGCAATGATTGGCACTTCCTGTTTCTCCCCTGCGACTATATATGTGGATGCACATGTTCACTCGCCTGACAAGGCCTGACACACTTCGTTGCTGCCAGAATTTTTGTGTTTTTTTCAGATCATTAGACTTCCAGGTACTACCAGTGAAGATCGAGCAGCACCCGGCATGGTCGAATCGAAGCCAAGTCTGTCCAAGCTGGGGACGTCGCTTACAATGTATGAACGACGTACGATGCTCGATCTCAGCCCCCATGACGACAATTTCGAGTGAAAAAGCTACTGAGGTACATGTAAACAATTTCACATCCTCGATCAGTCCTTCCATTCTTTCATGATCATATCATTATCATCTGCTACGCTGGGTGATTTGATTCAGCAAGGTGCTACATCGACCTTTCCCTGAAACTGAAATCAGTCTGTCCTCCAATTCTTACCCTGCAATAGCTACCAGTCGATCTCTAGCTAGCTGTCGAAGAGAAGAATTAGGAACAGGTAGCTAGCTAGGAGGGTGCAGGCTTCCAGATTGTAAAAGAATTTGGCAACAAATCGAGGGACCTTCAGTAAGTGTAGCCAATGACTTCAACCATGATCGACCACTGAGTTCAGATGAAAAGTGATGAAACAGTCACACCGATCTCAAGTGATAAAGCCCACCCGTTCGTAGCCTGTGGCACTGGCAGGGTACGTTGACAGAGGTACTAGCACGGCATCAAATGACTTGCGCCATAGACATTTCAGAGTTGAGAACTGCCCTAAAATGTAGAAGGCAAGTCATTTGAGACCTTACGCAGTTCTGGTGTCAACTGGAGAAGAGATCATGATTGAAGCCATTGATTATCCTTGCAAAGACTCGGCTAATTGACATTGAGAGATCGAAGCATTCGGTTAAGTACAGGTGGGCACCCCAAAACCGCCACTTTTTTGCTACTGTGCCTAGTTATTAGTAGTAGTACCCAGGGTCAAATTTTCACATTTGCTTGTTTGCAGGTGAAAGCAGGGTTCCAACGGACCAAAGAACAGGACATTTAGATATCGTATGCAAAAGTTAGGAAGGGTCAAAGTTTTTTTTGGTAGATGTTCTAAAATAGTTTCTTCCACATACGTACATACTAATTTCGGAGATGTACACAGAGTGATGATGGCGGTTTTAGGCAGGGTGCGATTTGGGGTATACCATCCATCTCATGTACCTATCTCACACATTTGTTCTGGCAAACAAATTTACCAAAATCTTAGGGTGAGGGAACACAGCAAAGCGCATGGCCGAACATGCAGTGTAATTTGCCGTGTGTAGTGCCCTCAGTGCATGGCGAGGTGTACCGGGCAATCCCCCATCTTAGGGTTTTTTAGAATAAGTCCTGTCTCTCACATACCTTGAGGAGGTTGGTTTTGTCTATTTGTTGCTTTAATTCTTGGGTTGTTATGTGCAGAGTTTTGGAGCCCCTTCCTCTTATCGCTTATTTTACAATGTCAAAACAAGTAGCTTAAAATATATTTAAAATAGATATTAATTAATTATATTTGATTGCATAGATTAATACATACTAAAAAAATATTTTCATCATTCAGTTCCAAATAATGAGGCAAAATTTATAAGGAGTTCTATTTTGTGGGCAATGAAGGTAGAAAAATAGAGAGTTATATTTTGAACTTAATTTCAAAAATTTCCAAATTAATACTAAAAAAAAGATTTATACATTTCACTACAATAGAACATTTTCACTACTGGAATTAATAAATTTCAATTTTTTGTAATATTTATTAACAATTAAATTTTTTTTTTCATCCAATAGTACCTTCCACAGTTCCACTTCAAAGTTTTCTTAAAGATGAATGTAAAAGATTTTTATTTAAATTTTTTATATATGTTCACAATCCATTCCAAAATATTGGCTAACATGCACAAGTTTTAGACCTACATATTTTTTCTAAAAATGTCTAAAGACAAAACTTCACCTTTGGAAAGGGCTAGAAAAATCTACATTAAATGTTTTTTTGGACCTCTAAGGGATCGTTTTGGGACTGTTCTCCTTGTTGTTAACCATGGCAATGCAATGAGATTATAAAAGTATTATAAAAATATTTTTAAGAAAAAATAAATAAAAACATGAAAAAAAAAAAAAAATATATAGATATATAGATATATAGATATATAGATATATAGATATATATAGATATATATAGATATATATAGATATTTTAAAATAATTTATTAATTAATATTATCCAATATGGCAGTCTCTTAGCCTTATCAGATTATTGTTGCAACCAACTTTCTATAGTCTAAGAACTCCAGGGACCTCACGGTCTTCCAAAGGCTTGAAAAATCTTCTAATATTTTTGAAGATTAGGTACATTAAAGTTATATTGGTGGAGATTCTCTCATTGAAATTTTTGGGAATATGTACTTGAACAAGTTATCTGAAGATCCTACTATTGGATTTGTTAAAGAATAAAAATAGATGAAGATTTTGACTTAGCTTTGGAATTTAAAACAAGACAAATATTTTAGGGATTAACTGTAAAAACAAAATTCACATACTCATTGTAGTTTGTTGTGGATTTTATTAATGTTTGAATAAAATATTTGCACTTTGGAGCACATGCCTTTTTTCAAGTCGTTTCTAAATTTTTAATTTTCAGGGCCATATTATAGAATAGAATATTATAAATAAATCAAACAAATTGATTAGATACGTCATGAATACACAAGTCAGAAATAAGAAGTTCTACAAGTTCAATTTAATTTCCAAAAGATGCCCCTTAAGGCCACATAATCAACCTCAATATCTTTTGATTAGTATTCATGTTGTATTTTGCTAGTGATCATGAGTGGAACTAATTTTTTTATTTTGTTGTCAGATTCAAAATCACACATTTTTTATATATCCTAAATTTTCAATTTTGTCTATGAAAATTTAAAATTATCATGAATTTTGAAGAAAAAATATAAAAATTAAAAATTAGATTAGGAACAAGACTTGATAAACTTCATTTTATTAATTGGGCTTAAATATTTTCTCAAAAAAAAATTTGGATAAAATTTAGATCTTAAAAGAGGAAGTACAAATTGCAAAAATACAATAAAAAAGTATCTATTATTTTTTTTACATTTTTTGCATCTTCTTCTATAGAGAAGGCAGTAATACATTGACGATGGATTTTTCACCACTATTTGCTACAAATGGGTACAAATGCGTTTGTTCAAAGAACTCTCAACCAAAATTGGATAAAAAATCATAGTCCTACATCAAATATAATTGTGCCTCTCAAAACATTCGTAAGCCAATTTCTAGCTCTAAACGAGGTTCAGACTTCAAATTCAATTCAGAAGTTCACCTTTGATGCAAAATTCAATTTCGAAATTGGATGATAATCATCTGAAATAGTCATCGACGATTTCAACTTCATTCATCGAGTGTGCCTCCGTCGAAATCCGTCTGTTCCCCGCGATTGTCAAACTCATTCTGCTTGTCGCTCCTTGTCGCTGCGCCCCGTCCCTCCACTGCTAGGTGATTGTTGTCGGTTTGATCGGCACTACTGCATCTGCCCGCCATAGCCAGCAGGTATGTCATCTTCCCTCAGTATTTGCCTTTCAAATGAGCTTTTCTCCTCGTGTTTTGAGTCAGTAATGAATTTGACCTGCGCTAGAATAAATAAAACTGCATGTTTTCTTTATGCGGATTGGTGGTGGTTCGCATTTGTGTGTTGCATTCTTTTCGGGTTTCGTTACTGTTGATTTTATTGGTCGAGATTGCGTTCTTTCACGGTTCATTAGGGCTTTGTAGATTTATCGGAAATACCCTATATTAGGGTTTTAAGGTTTATGTGGGGTTTGCAGTGGGAGGATTAGGGTTGGAGGAGCGTCTGGAGGAGCTGGAAGACAAGAAAGTGTCTGAAGGAAAGTTGGTAAATAGTAGTACCCTTAGGGGTGGTTTAGAAAAGTTCGTCAAGATGTCGATGTCCAAGACTTCCAAGATGTTACAGTACATAAATTGGCGGATGCGGGTGACGATACAAGACGGGAGGCTACTGGTTGGGAAGTTTATGGCATTCGATCGTCACATGAACTTGGTGCTTGGCGACTGCGAGGAGCTCCGTCGTGTGCCGCCGAAGAAGGGCAAAACGCAGGAAGAAAGGGAAGAGAGGAGAACTTTAGGTTTGCTCCTTCTCCGCGGGGAGGAAGTTATTTCAATGACGGTGGAGGGGCCTCCACCACCTGATGAATCGAGGGCTAAAGCTGCCGCTGCCGCTGCTGGAGGTCCTGGAGTGGGACGAGCTGCAGGCCGTGGAATACCAACGGCGCCTGCTAATCAAGCTCAACCCGGGCTTGCAGGACCTGCAAGAGGAGTCGGTGGCCCTGCTCCAGGTATGATGCAGCCGCGGCCGCAAGTATCAGCTGGGCCTGTGACCTATACGCCCCCGCCTGTTGGGCCGATCCCGGGAGTGAGACCTCCTGGACCCCCTCCTCCAGGGCAATATGCTCCCCGTCCAATGCCAGGTCCTCCAGGTGCACCTCCTCCAGGCATGCGTCCTCCTGGCCAGATGATGCAAGGGCCTCCGGGACAAGGACCCCCGCAAGGCTATGGCCAAGGGCCGCCTGGTGGACGACCCATGCCACCTCCTCCTGGTCCTCCACCAGGCATGTATGGACAGAGGCCCATGGGTCCTCCTCAGATGATGCGCGGACCTCCTCCAGGCATGGGTGGTCCTGGTGGTCCGCCCCGACCTGGCATGCCCCCGGGCATGCAAGGACCTCCAAGACCTGGCATGCCTCCTCCTCCTGGGGCTCCCCCTGGCATGTATGGTGGACCACGCCCTGGTATGCCCCCTCCTCAACAACAGCCACCACAGTGAGGGCTTGAATTTGGTTCTGATGAATTTTGTAACACGCGCTGCAACAGCCTTGTTTGGGGATCAGGCTTCCAATTCCAAGGCAAGGAGAAGGTTTTGTCAAGGTGAAGAGTGCTCTTTTTTTATTGCACATCCGAGATGAAATGCAGAGTAAAAAGTAGGGTTTTGCTTGATGTGATGGAGAGGAATACTCTTAGCAAGTCATATGCAATTTCGACCTTTATGTAGGTTATTCTGCGCTGGGTTAGAATTAGGCAAAGACATGTTTCAAAATCTCAGTAAAGCGGTTCTTATTTCTTTCTTGTGCCTACATTATCACCATTGATTTCTTTAAGTTTGATTATGGGATTCTTTTTTTTCAATTATAGCTTTTGCATTCTTGAGACCACTGCGATTGCCTTCAATCTGTGAAGGGCTAAACCATATTTCCACGATCTGTGTTCCTTGTGATGGGGCGAAGGGGAAACATTACTACGCCGATTCTTTTCTTCCTCTAAGGCCACTCATGCTTGGCGCTACTGGTATGCCATGAGACTTCTTTATGACGCATATGACATTGACAAAGTTGATAATTGTAGTTCAGGTTTCATCTGGCAGTCCCGTATTTTGGGTTCTCGTTTACCCGGCAATCTGAACGAGGCAATGGCCCGTCACGCAGTGCCATCATGGTAACTTCTGCTGAAGTATTTTATGCTAAGTTTTGTGTTCTGAGATCTCGACATGGACAGGGAATCTTGTATAATGAATGACTCAAAATATTTCCAATTGCGGCTCGCCCAATTTGGGAGGATTTGCACCTTCAAAGAATCAATGTATCATCAATCTATGCCGTGCCGTTGCATTTACGTGGTGTGTTAACACCTGAACACACGAGCAGCTAGATCTGGTCCGTAAATTCTGAGCAAGGCTCGAACTGGAGTATTACTCGTCCAATTATTTATGCAAGAGAAGAATGACTCTGGTCTTCATGAAGAGTCTGTTCGAGATGGATTGTATCGATGTTTCTCAAATATTTTTCCAGCTCTAGCATATTTTTCTCTATTTGTAACTTTGTGAACGTGGTTTTGGGCGTTGTGCAGTGTTGTCAGAGCGGTGCTGCCTGGCATCCTCCTTCTCAAGTTCTTCACAAGCAAAGACAAGAACTTGCCTACTTGGCATGTTCTCTTGCCGAGGTTGACAAGGTGATGGGTTTTGTCATCAGTCGACCAGATACTGACATTTCTAGATGGCGGTGCCATGGACTGGTTGTTTTATGGGGATAGGAAATTAGCTACACTGGCCATTAAGCACGCGGTAAACTAGTGAACCATCGCCGAACTTATCACGTGCTCACTGCACCGTACTGCTCTCCTTACTGCTCTGCTCAGCTATCTTAGAAAAGAACCAGTCATCTATCTGACCCCTCGTGAACTGGTGGCTGAAACCCTTTGCTGCAAATCCAGTGTAAAACTCATCAAGAAACCTTGCCCATTTGCTCTCCATCATCGGCGGCGGCTTGTACGTGGAGGACAAATTTCCACATCAAGATCTAGTCTAATCAGAGATGAATGGAACGCAGTACCTGGCGCAACGCAGCAAATCTATTGCGTGGGGACAACATTTTAGGCCAATGCAAGCACGGTACCCGGAATGCTGGTGATGTGCCGCAGGAACTGCATTTTTTGCAATTTTGATATAGGCGCTACTCTACTCGGCAATGCTGGTCAACGTCAGGCATGGCCACCCTGCGCTATTTAAGGTATACGAGAATAACCATAGCCCCACCTAGTGTTATTCGCTTTGCTCAATATCATAACCGGTTGTTGAGTTTTCAACGCTCACATGGCACCGTCCCATTGGCAACCCATCACCATTGCCATAACAAGTTGCAACTCATAACCTTCTCTCCTTTCAACTTGCTTCCTACACCCTTGGATCATGAAGATCAAAGGTTGTGATTGAAACGTGAACCTACTCACCACTACCGCGGCTCGTCGGTTATCTAATACATAAACTTGTCATCTCGTCCTTACCGCCTGTGTGGACAAGTTCCAGTGCACCATACAGTAGTTCCATTGGAGCGAAGCGGCCTCCATATGCATCAATATATTCCCAGCCTGCTACAGTGGCGTGTTATCTTACGTTTGTTGTGTCCCTCTGGCGTGTATGGATTGATGATGCTCTTAGGAAAGAAAGCAAAATGGTGAATGTTGATGTTTATATATCATTACATGGATAATGATGACTGTCTACTGATCCTCAGAGAGTTTATGTATATTATGTAGTTTATTTTCTTAATTGTTTCAATGTTAAAAACAATATATGTGATTAAGTTACAAATTTTCAAACTATTTCCAATATGTATTTTTAAAATCTTCTCAACCTCTATTCCTGAAGTGGTTGCTCCTTAACAATTAATTGCCAAAATATAGTAGAGGTTTCATTGAGGATGTTTCACGATAGTTGTCAACGACCTTTGATACAAGTTGAGATTTGGAATGATATTTTTGTAAAATTGACCATTCTCTTTTGAGAAAGTTGGGATTTGACAACGTGTTGACTTGCAATCATACATACATTCAAATTTCAAACAATGGATGAGCACAAACATGTTTAGAGCTCATAGAATAATTGTTTTTTCATCCATCTAAATATTTGTAGATTCTTGTGTTAGCTCTTTCATATATTTGTATGTTATAGATTTTCACATCTTTCTTTTGGAAATCTTTTATAGTTTGAAGAGTATAAGTATGTCTAGCCTCAAAATCTAACTTATTCAGTTCAAGAAATGACCCTTTGAAAATGAACCATACTACCTACTACTACCAACGAAAATCTATGGCTTTTCGTCAAAAGGTTAAACTTCATCAACATATTCATAGCTCATAGTCATAGTGATGTATTTGTCAGTATCTTGAAAATCAAGAATTGGATCAACTTTTCAAAATTATTGCCTTGCTTTTGTGGAATCTTATCCAACCATTTTTGTTTCATCCATGGTTTGGTTGTAACTTATATATGTTTTGGATTAGGTCTCAAGTAATGGTCCCAAGATGCTTTTGACTAAGATGTTTAGTGGACTCATCAAGAACTTCAAGGCGTGTGAATATGGTGCATTGAAACGCTATCAAGATAATTTGGTACCAACCTCTGTGCCAACTCAATATCAAAGATGATACTGAAATGGCCTCTACAATAAATAAAAAAAACACTGAAATAATTTGGCCCAATTTATTTAATGCTATGCACAAAATTAGATGGGTGATAATTTTGTCAAATTGACAAAGCATCTTTGGTATATTTGGTCAAGTAGAAAGAATAGTTGATCCAAGTGGCAAATTAGAAGTCAAGTTAATTAACCAGTCTCAACTCAGACTATAAAGCATTCAAAAAATTTACATTACTAAGGTAAATAATATTATAGTAAACCCTCTATTCTATTGCATCTCTATTATATCCAATCAACATTGAAGGTAATGAAATGTAGGACAAATGTAGATAGAGATGCAATTGGAAAAAGGATCCATAGTGGGTATAAATACCTTATTAAAGTTTCATGTTTGGATGGTGCACATATTCAATTATTTGTATTATTAAATTATGATAAATTTTATTTTTTTAAATTGCCTAATACGTACAACCATTAGTTCAAATACATGCAAACTTGTTAATTATCATGCCTTCATGTTATCAATCATATATAAACCTTAGCACTCTCCCACCACTATAAGACCTACTTATTTTTTGGGATGCATTTTTAAAGACATCCACCTGTTTTTGACATTATGTTTGACATTATTGTTAGCATAAAAACAAGTAGATGTCCACAAAAATGCATCCAAAAAAACATAGATTTTTTATAGATCACTCAAATAATGAGAGATAAGTCAATTGTCTAGTCAATTATCCAATGGGAAGTACTACAAGTGTAGGCTCCCCCATCTAAGTCCTTAGCTCTTCAAAAGTCCCATTCACCCCTTTGTTGACTTAGCTAGGGTGTTCTTCATGTTGGTCCAATTAACCTTTGAAAGACATTTTATGTTGCTTCTTGCTTGGTCAAACTTCATTCATTTTCTATATTAATGTAGAAAATTAATGAAGTTTTGACTTTTTCATATAGTAATATATATTCAAGTTAAATTCGTTTTTTTTATAATTTAATATTTAAAAGTAATTAATATGATTTAAAAAAATAATTTGTAAGTAAAATCCATAGTACTTACAAAATACTTAAAGTAGCATGAATTTTTTTATGAATAAATAAGGATGACAGTGATAAACATCATGGTGTAATTGATATACTCTTTGATCTCATACTAAGAGAAATTTGATAGAAAAGTTCAAAAGTGGTGTATTTTAAGCTTTCGAAGATGCTACCTTCAAAGTGTCACAAAAATTACAATTTTAACAATTTTGAAAAAAATTAAAATGGAATGAATAGTAGATTATTAGAGCTACATTTTTATATCCAAGCTTAAAGAATTTCAAAAGTCAAACTATGTGAAACTCATGTTTGATTTTTCATTTGTCCTTTAAAGGGTAAGAAGTTAGTGGGACTCCAATATGCATGCTTTCAATTTTACTGTGATCACCGTTGTGCATGAAGGCCAAAAATTAAACACACGCAATTGCGTTAATTTATTCAAAGGCCATACCATACAAGCTCAGCTCAAGTCAAATGGCTTCTTCTTGACAAGAGAAACAATCAATCTAAAGTACAGTCAGGTCCTGACCAGCTCAATTACGATTTTTTTGCATTCCCAGTGAAAGAAGTTCCACTGCTGCCAACTTTGACACTCTCCCGAGGGTTGAAAATTTGTTTTTTTGTCTTGAATTTTCTTTTTAACAAGTTCATCTCTATGTTAATAACATATGTGAAAAATTTCATGGCCAAAAGATTTACAGAAAAAAAGATATTCAAAGTCTACCAACATGTGTAGTTGCGAGAAAAATTTCACTACTACCAACTTTGCCACCCTCCCAAGGATTGAGAATTTTTTATTTTGCCATAAATTTTTTTACATGATAACATGTCTATGTTGATAATATGTGTACCAAATTTCAAAACCAAAAGATTTACACAAAAAGAGGAATTCAAAATCTACCAACATGTAGTTGTAAGGGACAATTTCACTACTGCCAACTTTGCCACCCTCCCAAGGATTAAATTTTTTTTGGCATGAAATTTATTGTCATGGAAGCATCTCCATGTTGATAATATGTGTGCTAGATCTCAAGTTCAAAAGACTCACACAAAAAAAGATATTTGAAATCTACCAACATTTTAGATATGTTCCAAAGCGGCTTGTGCGAGTGACAACTGAGTCATATTGTTGTTGTGTCCTAGTGCCCCTTGCTTACAAAGTGTGATTGCATGTTACTCAAATTTCATTGCAGAAGTCATTTTAGATTAGGCCCGGAGTTGTGGCCCAAGAAGGCACAACATATCTACGTCTATGTCAATAGCTCAAAAATTCATTTTCAAGTTGTCGAGTTCCCATGCTAGTCATTTTTCAGTCATTTCGAAGTGAAGATCGATTATATTGTATGATAGCCAAGTCACCATTTGTAACTAAGTTTTGCATGTTAGATACCTCTTCTAAAACCACCAAAAAGTCGACGACATTGTTACCAAAAAATTACAAATGATTTAAGTTCGTCCATGCTTCATCTTGCAATCATAGTCATGATTGCAGAATAACTTGGACGTTGTGAATGTTTCCAATCTAGTACAATTACAAAGTTACCAATCATCCTTGAGTCAAACCGAACACCAAGTTATTCTTGCCCAGTTGCAAATGGGGTTGATTTCTTGTGGTGGAATGTTTTCTACATATCTATGCAATCAAATTAAAAAATTCATCACCAATTTTTTTCAATAAATTATTATGTAAAATCATGAAAATTGACTTTAAAAATTAATAAAAAATGGAATTTTGCATTAAAAAATCAAAAATTTGGTATGCTTCATTGAGATTGCATAAAAATTATGCAAGACTGAAAATGACAATTGTATTATATGTTATGCAAAATTCTTTGAATACAAAAATACTCATCAGAACAGGGTGGACAATTGAAAGTTGCTTGGTATTGTACGATTGACCCAAATTTGCCATCACCACCCTATCTACATCTTCAAAATCAGTATGTATCTATGTGGAAGAAACGATCTTAGCAACTCTACCAAAAAAAGTTTAACCTTCGGTAACTTTTGCATAAGGTATCCAAATGTTGTGTTCTTTAGTCCCTTAAGTTTAATCCCAAAGTGACATTGCATTTTCTTTCTTTCATCAGGAGCACTTGCACATGGAATCTTTTTTGAAATTTTTGGTGTTCAAATATGTTACGATTTGGTTTAATCCAACTGTACAAATGTTGATTATAATTGTACATACATGAGCTTAGAAATTTTCAACCGTTCATTCTCTTATTTAGATGGGTTTTTTTTATGGGAAACTCATCTAAATGCTAACAAAAAATAGCTCAAAATGCAATCTTTAACCTTCTAGTGCCTCGTACAACAACTAGCCTTCTGAATTTGCGGTGGTACAGAACTAACATAATCTGCCTAATTAGTTGAACTAGCATGTCCAATTGAAAAATTTGAGAAATGTGAAAAAGCACATTGTACTCGATGAACTTTACAGAGTCCTGTCAGACAATTGAATATGCAGACCTTTTCCCTCGAAAATTCTGCAAAATCTAAGTAATTCGATCCACTTAGATCGGAGTGGTGAAAACCACACACTCATGCTGAAGAAGTGCCAAGCAAATTCACAAACACTTTCACCGGGTAGATTTTCGGAGAGGTCAATTCAAACAACAATAAACAAGGCAGAACTTACGAACCCGATAAACATTCAGGTGGGCTTGGCAGGGACCTGCTGAGTTGACTTGTTTATGCGGGTCTAAATGCGCGGGGAGGCCTTTCTATTGAGTAGGAGGTGGACGACAACTATTGCATGGGAATTGTAGCCATTGAACAGTGGACTTTTCAATTCCAATAGCAGTATTCCTCCGGGCAATTGCCACCTGGAACCTGTAGTTATGCCCGGTGACATCAACCTCGACTCCACATTTCTGTAGCGAATTGAGTGACTTCCAACAGATGTCAATTTTCAAAGCACCATAGAAATTAGAGTATTTCTTCAAATTCCTTGATCTTGATGTCGTCGGATAGCTCTCCCTCAACCCTATAAACCTTATTTATACATTTAAATTCATCCAAGATTGGTAAAGGACTGCAAATCAGGGCTCAAAAAAGTCGAGGACACTTTTTTGTCCTCTATGTTTTACTTTGGAGTTAACCCTCCTTTTCACTTGCCACCAATATTACTGAAAGAGTTAGAAAATTTTGACCAGTCTCATACTAGTGTCCAAAAGTGTCGGTTTTGGGGGTGCCCACCTGGCTTACATCAGGCGCAGGTATTGGAAGGAAGGTCCTGGCAGCAGGTGCCCGCCAAGCGTGACTTCCGATTGAGCGAGCAGTGCCGGGCAGGCAGACTTCCCCGTTCCCCTACCAACCAGGTCCCGACATCCCGCCCAGCTACAGCTACGACGACGGAGGCCTCAGTCATCGCGGCCTCGACGGACTTCATCTCCATCTCCTCCTCCTTCATGTGCGCGGTGCGCATGTTGCTCCTCCCCCCATTCGCGATCGAGCTTCGCGTCATCGTTTCCCCCATTCGCCCACGTTTCCATCGAGCCCTCGAGCTCCCTTTTCTCGACGCCTAACGGCTGAGCATTCAAGGATTGTTCGACAAGCCCGGGGACTCGGGGTACTGTTCTTCATCCCCCCCCCCCCCCCTTTTTTCCCCCCTGCTTTTCCTCTTTTCCATTGGTCTGCAACGACGAGGACTTCTTATCCGACAACGCGCAGGATAGGAATCGCTACTGGCCTCGGAGGAGTGGGTAGCGTACATTTAGGGTTTCCTGGGGGACTGTGACAGCGAAGAAAGAGATGGTATTCGTGTAGCGTGTTGAGCTTTTGGGGGGAGTGAGTGTGGGAGAGAGGATTTGGTTTTTTTGTGTTTGTGGGTGTTGAGTTTTTGTGGATTTGATTAATCGAGGTCTTGCTGGTTTTCCGTGGTGTCTGTGTGTACGGGGAGGAAGGGATGTAGCTTGGTATGATTTTCTTGGAAAATGAGTGCGAGAGAGAGTAACGATTTTGTGTTTTTCTGGTTTGATTAATCGAGGTCTTGGTGTTTGCAGGTCCAGGTTTTGATTTTGGTTTTGGAGCGGGGGTAGTGTGGTAAAGAGTGTCGGCGATGGTGTGACCTCGGGATTCGAATTTCGATGAAGCAAAGAGTTCGTTGTTAGGTTGAGCTGTCGGTATGGGTTGGTACGATATTAGTTTAGATTAAGGAGGTGGATCAGGAAGCAAATCGGCGGGGTTGGGGTTACGCCGTCGTGGCTGTAATTATTTTTTTCTTTTACGCAGTTTGACAGACTGCGAGTTCCCCTTCAGATTGGGTTGTCGGTAGGGTGGATTTTGATGATCAGTGTCGGTTAGGGTTCCTTTCTCAATGGGTTCGATCACGAATCTGGTATACTATGCATCGGTGGCGAGGGGGAGCACAGTGTTAGCTGACCATAAGAAGCCGAAGGAAGACCTCGGAGACGAAGCAGTGGAATGCCTGGAGAAGGTGCCCCCGTTCCACAACCAGTTCACGTACACCATCAAGCAGCGCATGTTCATCTTCCTCATGGACGGCCCTTTTACGTACTGCGCAATTGTGGACGAGGCCTTAGGGAAGATGAAAGGCATACAATTCCTGGAGCTAGTGAGGGATGAGTTCAAGCTCCTGCTTCGGTCTCGCGGCTTGGATGCTTCCCGACTGGAACGGAATGCGTTGGTCTCCGACTTTGCAGGTAAACCCAAATTCGGTGAACCCTGAAGTGCTTGAACTTATAATAGTTAATTTGTTTTAAAAGTTCATAAAATAAACAATAGGAACTTCTATTGATTCATGTAGAGCATGCTTTCTTCTTTCCATTGATATATTACTCGATCTTTTTTAAAGCTTCTTCAATGAATATCAATTGGACAAGGGGAACTTTCAAAACATTTAGGGATTCAATGTGCTAAATGCGTTGTGCACCTTATTTGCCTTATTATCTCATTCCTCCTATACTACCTTCATCCATTTTGCGTCTAACATGGTAATTGAAGCTATGCAGTTGTCCACTCCCTTTTCCAATATCTTTGATGGCCATCTTAGTGCGAAAATTGCGTGATAAAAATTCACGCGCAATGTGCTTTTTTATCAAATGCTACGTGCACTTTTCACAAATTCGGTTTTCAGGTGTGTTTAAACATCTGGTGAAGCCACTTTTTGGCGTGCCCCAGAAAGAGGTCGATTTGGACAACGAGAATCATTTGGATTCGAAAGATGACACTGCTTTGAGTCCACCACGGGACCAGCACCCGAATCCGCTGACTGCAAATGTCGGTCATTCTAAGTTTGATAAGAAGTCGACCAAACACCAGCAGGTGCATGTAATGTTTCACCTTCTAATGCATTCTTGCCCACTTTTTCTTTAATTTTCCAGTCTTGATTTCTGTGGTACTGCAGATCGAGGTTGAGCTCTTGCATTTCTTCTGATCTCTCAGGATGTTGTTATCACTGAGGTCAAGGATACTGTATGCGTCTCTTTAGCATATTTACCAAATATGTGGGTGTGTGCTACATTAGGAAAATCATTATGAGTCTGTAGAGACTACTATGGGTTCAAGAACCAAACTCTCTTAGGGTCTAATCTTTGTGAATCTATTATGCATTCAGTCAATAGTGGTCGACAATACACCACTATCAAAGGGGTACGTAGACAACTCCATGTCCATTCAAAGATCAGTGTGCCATAGACATTTGGCCAAGTCAAACCTACTCCTTTTGCTAATTGACGGCCAACAGAGTTTATTGGAAGAAATCACTTGTATGGGTAACAAGAATTCAGTCAACAGGAGACGCGATCATGTCGCTAACAGTTTTTTTGTTCGCTCTACCCTTTATGCTCATGGCTCTTGTATATGATGTATCCACAGGGGGTTCAGATGAAGGAAATCATGATTACAAACAGTGGGAAGGCTCAGAAACTTGAAGGAGGTGGGACTTCCTCCGACATGGATGGGTGTGGCTCCTCTCGGAAGATGAAGGGGCGACAACTGGCGTCCCGCATGTGGTGGCGGAATGTGAAGCTTGTGCTGGTTTTGGACCTCGCCGTGTGTTGCATCCTCTTCGCTATCTGGTTGGGCATCTGCAAGGGATTCAAGTGTGTAAAAAGCAATTGATGGGATTTTCTGTCGGTTCATTTTTTTCTTTTTATTTCTTTTCTTGCAAATAGCTTGATCTATTTTATCTAGATTTTTCTCCTATCTGGAAAAAAACAATAGTATTCACTTTGTTACTTGCAGCTACCAATTGTATTCGGATACAAGATAGAAATTAAGGGTGCTGTTTCAATCAATCCTCAACCTCAAAATTTGTTGGTAGTTGAGGTTACGTGACCGTTTGAATAAGCTGGACGGGGAAGAAGAGTGTGTATAGACATGATAGTTCAGGTTACGGAGAGCATTATTAAGTAGTCCCTCATTTTCCACTTTGGAATGAATCCATTTCAGTTCCTGGAGTTTTCTGACTGTTGGTTTAGGGTTAGTTGTGTACATTCAAAGACTTGGCCATAGAACAATGGGCCATGTCTTGTGGGCTACCATGTTTTTTTTTGGTTTCGAAATCGTTATCTTGCAGTAAATCTTTTCTCGTATACATTGAGAGGCTTCTTACCAAGTGATTCCTGTTTCGGAGTGCATTGTAACGGCTAACTTATCTGAACTGGTTGCCAAGTTGGGTGGACTCCCTGGTTGGAACAGGACGTGATTTCTGCTACTGGTTTTTACTCAAATACCTGTAAGAGCTTGGACATTGAACAATGGGCTATGTCCAACGGTCTACCATTTCTGTTTTGTTTCAAAAACATTTTTGCAGTAAATCATCTCTAGTGTATATTGAGGCTTTTCCCAAGTGATTCCTGCTTTTAAGTACAATGCTTTGGGTATGATGTGATGCAACTTATGTAAATTGAGCATAAGTGACCAATTCAAACCAACTTTGTGGGTCAAGACACGTTTCTATCCAGATATTTGGATGCTTGATGGCAAATTTTGCTTCAACTTTTTGGGTGTTGCAAGGACGAGATTTAGAGGGTAAGGACATATTAATATAATTCAACCTATGACAGGCAAAGGACCCATGACAAACACTTACGGGATGACACATGACAAACTTTTTTCAATAACTAAGACTTGGACTACATTAGGTTGAGTTATAGTAGAACCACCCATTGTCAACCACTTAAGTGATCTGTGCATGTTTTGGAGCAGCATAAGGCATGTAAATTTTTTGCCATGTAGGAAGATAGAAATCAAGGGGATTGCAATTTTTTCTATAATTTTATGCCTTGAATTGAAATTACTATGAATTTTCAAAGCCATCAATTGATCCAAACCTATAGCTGACATGTAGAGTCTTCCAATGTCGATCATTCAAAAACTATTTTGTGCTCATTGCTTTGGGGCATGTGTCATGATTCGATTAGTCTTAACTTTGAAAAGGAGAAAAAACATATTCAAAGCTTTGGTTGAAAATTTATTGCAACCTTGGTTGGACATAGGACATCTAGGACATTGATTGCGGCCACTATGGTAGAACCACTCATTGTCGACCATGGACCTATAGTAGGTTGGGGATGGGTCCCTGGTCAATAATGAGTGGTTCTACCATAGCGGCCGCAATCAATGTCTTAGATGATGGTGATGGAATAATTAGTGGCTACAATAGGAATGTCTACTTTATGAGTGTAAATAAATCACAAGAAGCGATTTATTTTAGGCCTTTGTATTATGGCTTCGTTAGGAAATATTGTGACTGCTTTCAGTGAGTAAGATGACCATTATGGATACATTTTTTATTGGTTTGGGGACAATGGTGCTAGCACGTGAGCAATGAGCGGGAAGCGGGGAATGGTGAGTGGGGAGTGGTTGTTTGGGATTGAAAAAGGAAAAATTTGAATGAAAGTGGATGAAAATTTGGATGGCAGTAGATTTAAAAATGGATGAAAGAAGACCAAAAAAATGGATGAATCTGGATGAAAATGGATGAAATAGGTGGATGAAAGTAGATGGAAAAAATGGAAGAAGTTATTTTTAAAAGCAAATGAAAGTAGGTGATGTTAGTGGATGAAAGTAGATGAAACAAGTGAATGAAAGTAAATGCAAATTTGAATGGAAGTAGGATAACAATTTGCAAATTTGAATGGAAGTTTTATATTGTTAAAGAAAATATCCAATAAAACTTCCTCACTGAAATTTGTTCATAACTTTTGATTAGAGGCTCTAAATGTCAAAATAATTTTTTGGAGATGAAATTTGGTTTGATTTACCACCTTTTTTTTTATTCAATTTTTAAGAAAAAATTCCTACTATGCCAAAATGTGGTCTAAAATTATACTGTAAGCATAATTCTTAGTTTTGACTTAACTAGAAGTGGTTGAGCTCCTTACTCATCCTAATTTACATATCCCATATGGATTGTTCTACCTCTTATCACCCCTTTTGTATAAAGATATTGTCTTTTCAATTCTTCTAAATAGAAGTAAATAATTGACAATCAGAGTTCTAATGTGAAACATATATTGAGTTATTTCAAATATAATTAGTGCTTAATTTTCTAAAGTTAAATTTCAAACTAAATTCTATAGTTTTAACCAAAGAAGTTTTAATTCCTTATAAAAAAACTTGGAAATGATGCAAGACAACTTGTCCGCCAACTACTGTCTCAAGGCCAAGACTACTCTGCATGTTGCCTCATGCACCAAGACGCTAAGGTCAAAAGTCAATGATAACTCACTTCTCTCTTCTTTATGAACACAATTTTTAATTTATCTAATTCAAATCCTGTGCAAGTCTCATAAAGCATGTAGCCATGGGGGGAGGGGGATAGAATTTTCCAAATTGAATTAATACATAAATGAATGATTTGTAATTTTGTTGTTTGTAAAGGACTTGATTGATTTTGGTGTACGTTTTGGGGGAATATTATCCACACATGGGGACCCTTCTAAAGGTTTGTCGGTACCAAGAAATGTTCCAAGGGATTGCTACTTGTAACTATAATTTACAAAAAAAATACTTACAACTTCTTGTTTTGAATATAAATTTTTAACTTGTTAAATTTCAATCTCGTGCAAGTCCCATCAAGCATGTACCCATGGGAAGGAAGGTGATGGAATTTTTGTAATAAAATTTATAGACAAATGTATGTTCCATTAGTTAGATTAGAAATTTATTTTAGTTTGGTGGACACTAGTTGATTGGGTGAGGAAAAGGTGGGATAGGAAGTCCATAGTTGGGGATCCCTTCAAGGGTTTCTCAGTACCGAGAGGCATTAGACAAGAAAAATGCAAAGAAGTGGGAGGAAGCCGAGGAGGAAGCAAGGAAGAGGACGGAGGGATATAAGAAGAAGTGTCTTGCTTGGAGAAGTCACTAGCTATAGTTTAGAGGTTTAGTATATACGTGAGATCAAAGGTTTATTTTATGGGGGGATATTTACCTAATGTTTTGTAATTTGATATATTGTATTGTTAAAAATAATTCTAAATTTATATTTATTATAGAATCCTATATAATTTATAATACAATTTTTAGTCTAAATTTTTGGCCCCTATATTAGATTTAAAAATTAGAACTAGTAGGTGTTGTATGATTTTTTTTTCTTTTACTCTTTTTTATCTTTTTCTTCTTTATTCTCTTATCCCTTCTTTTTCAAACCATTTTTTTATGGTTACTGAAAACTATTTAAATACAATATGTTTGGACAAATGTATTATAGACTATAAACAATGTACTCAAGTTGTGTCAAATAATTTATTGCCAATCATCTACACTATATTTTAATGAGTATATTGAGTGCAATAAAATTATATTAAAGCAAAATTCATGATAGATCCTTCAAATTTTAAATGACTTTAAATGACTTTATAGAATACTTGAAAGACAACCAGAGCCCTTCATCCAAGATTCATAAATAATTTGGAACAAATAATGTGTCATTTTTTGTCCATCTCTTCTTTAAAGACATTAAATATCCACTCTTCAAAATTATTTTTTCCCACATATTATTGTCCCCCTATATTTTTTCTACGTAAAATCTAAAAAATGGTATTAAATATAACCCTATATTAGTTATAATACCATACATGCACTCTAAGAAAAACATGTTTTAAGTGACATAAAATTTAACAACACTTATTTTTTATGTCAACAATGGCATCCAGTGTATCATCAGTATGTTACATTGGATGACATTGTTGACATAAAAAACAAGGATTGTTAAATTTAGCATCACCTAAAATCAGTCAATTTAGAGATAAAAAAAACTTCGGTTTCTTATTGTGATGTAATTCTACCCACTAACACAAGAGCGCATGTTGCATAGGCTTGTGGCTTCCATCCCTACTTTAAACCTTGTCCTAGACATTGACAAGTGCATCTTCAACTTGTTGTTGGGTAATCTTTTGGGGTTTGGACATAACTAGTATTACTAAAGCCTACAACAACGTCCTCAGTTTCCTAGCCGTAGTACATACTTTGTTTGGAATTCCTCTTCATGTTTTTCTTGCTAGTAGGAATTAAAAATACATAGGTAAAGGACCTTGGAGAGGTGTCTCGTCATTATGTCATGCAGTTTTCCAATGACAAGGACAGGTACTTTGACATGGGATTGAGTACACAAGAAGTAGTGGACCTCATTTTTGTGTATATTCCTGAAGGTTTGAACGTACTAAATCTTCTCTCTTGCACCCATTCCAAAGTGAAACCAGTGGGATAAAAAATGGTTGCTGCAACTATTTGACTTTATAGTGGAGTACCTCTACGCCTGAGGTGCTATCTTGATCATGTATCTTTCTAGCCATCAACACAAAGCCAACCTTCTTGTTCATTACAAGGAATATGGAATTAAAATTGTCCAGTCCTAGTTGGGCATGAATTGTCTTCATCGGATTCATTTCTTGGCAACAAGGAGCTATTAGGTTTGGACTTTTTGGTCACCTAATTGTGAAGCAATGGTATGTGAAAGAAGATGTGCAAGGACCTCCCTTCTTCTATTTTGAAAATGTAATATGGATGCTAGTGGAAGAGAATTCAAATGCATCTATTTGACATTGAGACTGACATTTGTACATACCATGCACTCCTAGACATGGCATTAATCTTGAGGATACAACTACAACCTTCATATAGAAAAAGGAAAGAAGATTCCAACCAGGCACCCTACTAGTTCAAGGAAAAATTAAATAGTACAAAAAGATTATTGAAACAAATCCTAAACTGCAAATTCACAGTTGTAGAAACCCTATACCTCCACGGTCATATGACAAATTATTTCTACGGGAATGTACACTAAACCTTAAACCATTTCACTTGAATGCATTTGTTTTCCAATCATGACTTTAGACCCTTTCTCTTCCTTCCCTTTCCTAATCCTTCATCCATTTTTTCCAATCCCTTTCATTTATATTTATCATCTATTGTAATCTGATTTCATTCATTTTTGTCATCCATTGTAATCTAATTTCATCCAATTTTTACATCCTTTGATTTCATCCTTTTTTCATCTATTTTTTTCATCTTCTTTCATCCATTTTTTCCAACCTCTTTGATAAAAATTCTAATGAACTTTCATCTATTTTTCTCTAAGACAGTAAGCCTTTCATCGCCTTTTCCAAAAATTTCATCAATTGTTTCATAAAGTTTTGTCCACTTCTTCATCTTTTTTCTTCCATTTAAAAAAAAATTCCAAAATTCCAAATTTCCACTCACCAATCCCTGCTCCCTACTCGCCGCTCCTTGCTCCCATACCAGCATTCCTCGTTTCAAGATTCACATCGACCAATTTCTTTTTCCTTTAAAGGGCCCATTTGTTGATCTAGATTGCTTGTCCGTCAATCTGGATGGTCTGTCTGATGGACAAACTGTCTAAAAGAAATTAGATCTTGATAGACGCTCAGGTTGAATTCTGACATTTCGTTGGTCAATTGTTTGTCCAGATGTGACGTGACAGTAAAACCCTCATTTTGATAAGGCATCTAGATCAATGTCTCAAACATCCAAATCATTCAAGTCAGGGTGATTCTCTTTGGTAAGCTTGTAGGTGGGAACCCTATATAAAAGGCACTTCGTCCTAAATTCAATCAGCAATATTTCCTTGTGCTTGTCCACAACATTTTACAAACTCTAAGCTTTTTCTTCAATATTAAATTGTCCAACAACAATCCTTCTCTGCAATTTTTTAAAATGACCATCAACGTCAAGTAGCTGGGTTTTTTCCAAATCTTTATCCTCATGAAAAATCCATACCTCCTAACCTCCCCTTTTTGTGGATATAGTTGAATCACAGTATCAGGTTTCAATGTGAATTCCACCCTACTTAGAAGCATATGACAACATTGAAGATTGGCGTCTCCTCGAGTTCTTTAAAATCTCTACAACTCCTTGGATATGGTGTTTTTTGTGATAGCTACGCTTTTAAAGAATGCCTTCAGTGAAATCCTTCTATATGAAAGCCTTTATCAGTTTAAATGAACAAAGCCTTTGCCAACACCTGTGAACCAAAAACACGCAAAACATTTCCATGTACACACAAAAGAGAGGGACTAGAGCATATTTTAGATGCAAGGCTAACTTTATTTTTTTAAACTTCGTAAAAAGGAACACGTCCTATAGATCATCATAATTGAGTTAGAATATAATTTTTTTCTTGATCACTAGTTGTGAAGCTAAGGGCTCCCATTGGCGATGAGAGGTCCCCCTCAAGTAATCAAGAAAAAATACACGACCCATACATAAGCATAGCTAGCTCAAAATTGATCTTGAAGCCAAGATTTAAAAAAGATCTTGTATATACAAACAAGTTCACAAGAGTTGAATGAAAGAGATAGAGTATAAATTTAATTTTTTAGATTACTGGTTGCGTGATTAGGGGCTTCCATTGGCACCTCGAGCGGGAACGAGAGCTACCCCTAACAATCCTATATGTGATGAAAAGAAATAACCAATCCTAAACACAAGCACAACTAGGTCAAAATCAACTGCAAAATCATACATCATTGTCATGAATTGTCAGCATTGCAATAATTTTGATGGAGTTTTTCCTTGGCCCAACCCCTCTTGGCAGTGCTTCCCTATTCATCTCCATTTCTTCTCCACCCTCTTGTGGCCGCACTATTTGTGATTGATGCAATTTCTATACTAGCAATCCAAGACGTGCATACCAAGTTCCAAGATTCAAGCAATAGCAGTGCAACTCTTGAAGTGCATGGGAGGAGTCTTCTTGTGGATTAGGGATTGGTTGCCACTCCTTGTGATTCTTAGACCAAGCTTTGTTTTCCAATTACCTTGTCTCAAGTCATATCTTTTTTTATTATGAAGGACAGTTGAATGTTTTAGATTCATGTTTTGGACTGTGTTCTTGGTAAAAAGTTTTGCATTTTTTTAATTATTTTTCAACACCGTATATTTTAGAGGTGTAACCTCTTGATATAGTTGAATTTTTTTTTAAAAAGCACTCAAATCCATGTTGACCTAGAATGCAAGAACGTTCGTGAATGACATTCTTTGTAACAATGGTGTCATTCAACTTAACTCTTAATGCCAAGCCCTAATACACTACCACTAATACGACCATAACAACTACCAAAGTTTTAAATAAAAATAGAGAAATTGGTTACTTGTAAGAGTAAATAAGAGATACTACATAGCTTTTTTCAAGAAGTTAGCTTTCTATGAAAATCACAAGCAATCCACAATTGCATTGTACACTCCCTTGTTTGACAATACTTTGCAAGGCATTCATACTAGCCGGTCACTCCAGGTGTAGTCTACCTATGTCACATCGATGATTGTTCACAATGTCTAATGTTTTCAAAGAAATCTTTTATGACCAGCTTGTCCTTTTACATGCAGACATCCATTCAACAACTCAAGAGAGTAAGATCCGATTCAATGTGTTGTAAATGCTCCTACTACAAAGCATTACAATAAGTAGGAGAGTATTGGTAAACATCAAAGGAACGATCTTGGGAGTAATCATGCTCCCTTGACCTGGACTTGGAGCCATAATCTCCCTTCAATCTGAAATTGAGTACATGCAAAAGGTTTAACAAATCACACTTGGCATGTACTTGAACTACACTTGTCCCAATTTTGTGAACACAACTATCTCAACAATTGGTGGATGTTATCAATATGTTCATTGTAAACATCTTTATTACTTATTTCATTACTTCTACAAAATGAACCTAACCTAGTAGAAAACAAGTTCATACATTCTCCAAGCTTCAGCTTCAATGAAGTGAAGCATCTCCTCATTAAGGTCAGTATCATCAATGTTCCAAATGAAGGTCTCCAACATACATAGAAGTCCAAGAATCTCTAAATGCTTGAGATCTGGCTCTGAAACACTTTTGATTCAAGTTACACATGAATTCTTAAATCGTCATAAAAAAAAAGGTTACCTCCATAACTTGGCTTCTGCATGGAATGCTCTCTCCACAGCTCTATACATCGCCCCCAACAAAAACCTCCTGCATATGTACACTCTGCCTTATCATTCAAAGATTGAAACACTACCGTCCCAACCACAAGTGGCAACAACTGAAGGGAGACACGGGTGGTACACGGCATCACTACAGACCCCTTCGTGCGATGCATACTTCCTGAGGAGTTGGGCAGTCCGGAAATTGTAAAAGTAGACGCAGCCATCTGCAGAGCCTGTCACCACAGACTCCCCGTCGGGACTAAAATTGCACTGGATTCGATATCCTGAAACTTGGTGACCTTGAAAGCGCTTGATCTTGTTCATCTTGAAGGGGACACGGCCGGAGAACACTGCGATGTAATCTGCATTGGACTGAGCAATAAAACATTGTTCGGAGGGGTGGAAGCGGACGCTTGGGCACGTGTATGCCTCCAGGTAGACCTGCAATATTTGCCTACAATTCAGGAGATGATGAAAGCAAGCACCTAATTGCAATTGTTTTCTATCCCATATAGAACTGCACAATTTTCATATGCCTCTTTTCCTCTGTGTAATCCTCACTGATTGAAAAACCGATTTGACAATCCCAGAAAGTTCCTATTCCTAAAACCACACGCCACAATTCTACTCGTCATGAAAAGTTTATTTTGGGGGAATGATGGCCCTTAACATGGTACTATTGTGTTTTAACACATATCTCATTTCTTTGGTTACCATAGCTTTCTACATCTTAATAGCCTCTTCCCTTGGGGGTAGGGAGAGTAAAATTATAAGCAGAAAACTGACCTAAGATATCATGGGAATGGGAATGGGAATGGGAATGAATACGAGTCACAAATATGTCATTCAAAGTTCTATAGAAATGCGAAAATCGAAGGACTTGAGGTCAAGAGGGACGATAAACTCACTTGATTGGAAAGGGGAATCTGTGTCGCAAAGTTCCACACCACGATGGACTTGTCGCTGGAGTTTCGTTTGGCAATGTCGGATGTGGTAACAAACCTGCTTCCATCAGGACTGAAGTCCACATCCATCACCTGACCAAGTGCTTTGGAGTATTCCGAGACGGAGCTTCCTAATCGGATGTCCCAGAGCTTCACAGAGCCCTTTGAGCCCCCTGTAAGAAACAAATTGTGCTCAGAAGGATGGAACCTGACCACATTTACAACTTGGTTCTCTGAAAACACCTGCACCAATTTCACAAGCACAGGGATGAGAATTACGTCGAACAAAAACAACAAACACCACTGAACGAGGTTTTCAGCATTGGAAATTTCAGCAATTTCTTGGACATCAATCATGGGGAGGTGTGCAATTGAGGAGATGATCAATCGCAGGGGCACATCCCCCATTCACTTCACTGAAATTATTGGAAGGTTGTGATCTAAATATTTCTGATAGTAACATACGGTAAGCACCTTGCAGGAAGGTACAAGCAGGTGATCATAAGGAGGCCTCCAGATGAATCATGAGGAAAATTTCCCTACGAATTCCGTTATGCTTGGTATTGCATCCCCATGATCAATCCTCTTCCTATCATGTTGTCTTGAAACACTCTAAATTAACTGAAAGCCATGTTACTGGAACTCAGCAATCACAATGGCTGGTACAAGTCTAGTCTCAAAACTCCAAACAATCCAAATTCTCTCACCGAAAATTCAGAAACTAACTTGTGTCTGGGCGCCCGTCTCCACATCGCTTAGCCTTGCTGTTTGATCAAATCCACAGCTAAGGACTGAAGCGCCATCCCCGGACCATTGAATATCCTTGAGAGCATGGCTGTGGCAGCTGAGACATCGCGCCATCTGGTTCCCTGGACTTGCCCATGTATTCCAAATGTAGGCTTTCGCATCTAGTCCACCGGATGCAAGCAACGCCCCTGTCCGACAACACTGCAAGGTTATCACTGGCATTGTAAGGCAGAACAAGTCCTCTCTTCATGCTCATAAGCAAAACCCTAATTGGTTGAGGAAGAAGCTCATGCACACGAGAAGGTGTCCTACTTAAATCATTTCCATTACTGAATAATTCTGAGAGTCTCCACAGCATTCTTATGTGGTTCTATGAGTGCACCCACCCCACTATTCATCTAACAACATTTAAAACAAGATATGATTTGGACTTAATCAATGTGGCTGACATTGGAGAGCAACAGCATATGCTACTTCTGGTTGCTCATAAAGTGTCAATTCAGGGGCTCTTAGTAACAGGGAGCTACTGAAGTAATTGATGTCCACAACTTCCTTCTCCAATTTTCTTGAACTGATGTGTGTCAAAGAAAGAAGTGGATCATCTATCTTGTATACCTTGACTCTTCCGCCATTTAGTAGATGAGCCCTAATGTATAAAAAGCTCCTTTCATGCAAATAAGGAAAACCCTAATTAGTCGAGGCAGACGCTCATCCCCACAAAAACCATACCCTAGTTCAAATCTTTCCCAATTCTGAGAGTCTAGGTTCCAGCCCTTGCGTACCGTGTGTGGGAGACCACTGGACAGCAACGACAGCTTTGCTATGACCCGTCAGCTTCAAGACCCGTTCTTCCTGAGGGCACCGATTGCGTGCTCTGGCAGCACTTTCCTTGGCGCGATCCAGTTTCCTCTGGACGTGAGGAGGCAGCTCGGCGTTCAACACACTCGGAAGCTCTGCGCACTCGGACAATATTAGACGAACGTGTACCCAACGCACAAGCCCCATGAAAACCCGACTCTGATGGAATGGGAACAGGAGAGAGTAACTTACCAGTTGGTGGGGGGAGCGGAGGAGGGGGAGGATGTGCGAGGGAATGGGCAGCCATGGCGGCACGTTCTCTTCGTGACACATATCTGCCCAAAACCCCTGCAAGAAGAACTTGCGGTGCGTGAGAATTGGCTGAAGGATTGTTGGTTCAAGAAGAAGTCAAGAAGAAAGCGATCGAGGGAGTAGGAGCACCTGTCGAGGGAGGAAGCACAGGAGCGGGCAGCGGCGTGGCAGGAAGCGGAAGGGGCTTGTGGCGCTTGGGGGGCGGCACGGGATAGTGGTGGTCATCGTCATCCTCGGATTCCGGGTAAGCGTGGAACAGAGCATCCATGGTGAAGAAAGAGATGATGGAAGCATAAGCATGGCGGACAGAAGGGTGAGAAATTCGAAACCCTAATTGCGGTGGGTGCAGGAAGGGGACTTGAATGCGAAAAAGCGATCTGAATGGATCGCCACTGATCATGCGGGCGAGAAAACCCTAATCATAGTTTTGCG
Source organism: Antitrichia curtipendula (assembly GCA_951230915.1). NCBI lineage: Eukaryota > Viridiplantae > Streptophyta > Bryopsida > Hypnales > Leucodontaceae > Antitrichia > Antitrichia curtipendula. The sequence continues at coordinate 12,611,973 of OX579634.1, forward strand.
ACCACGACGACAACGACGACGGTGGCATTCTTGCACACCCAGCTTAGAACGAATTCCCTCTTGGAAAATTCGAACCCAAATGCCTGATGGTTTGCGTCGTAGGTTCGGTTCAGCCACCACAATAAGCACAAAACATGAAGAAATTTTCTTTTGTCATTCGTTTAGAAAGTTTTTGCAACAGTAGTCTTGTAAATGGTATATGTAATGCAAACAACTCTTGATTGCCATTGCAAGGCAGCCCCATTTGGACATAGTCTTGTTACCATGAAGAAAACCACAATAAGAAGTCGAGGTGCCAAAGTGGGCAATGAATTCAATGCAAGAACTTCAGTTCTTGGTTTTCAGATTTTCAGATTTCTGTCTATCCTTGGAACATCATTTGTGGAGCTTGACATGCTGTTTCTCAAAATACACTTCTCATCTTCCTGAGCACAATCTGGGTGGGGTATCTTGATTCAATTTACAGTTCTAGAACAACAGTAGGGTTCAATGGGAAAATGAAGAGACAGCCACGGTAATATTTTTGCTGCAAACCAAAGGAAAACAGAGATGAAGTTAGAACAACGGGTTACAAATCAACTAAATCAATTCTAAATATCTGCTTATCAGACAGAGTAGAAGTCTTAAGGTCGCTTTAGATTGCGAAGTTCAAAGCAACAAGCTTAAAATTTGGTGAGATAATAAGCTTAGAATATTATATTTTTGCATTTAGAACGCCTTAATGATGCATAAGAGGTTACAAGTGTCCAATCCACCAGAAGAAGATGGTTTTTCATTCATCAATTGATCAAGGTGTAGGATTTCTTATTGTCTTAAATTTGTTGTTTCAACCTGTGCAATGTGAAGTGCCCAGTTCCCCTGAAAGATATTCAACTCAAGCATACGTTAATTGAAACAACTGTCCATACCATGATTCCTCAGGAACGAGCCGCGACACTATTATCGACGTCGGCGGTCCGATTGCTTAATTCTTCTTTGGTGGTGGTGGTGGCGGTGGCGGGTGGTGTTTCTGAAGGAGAACTCTCCAAATTTGAAACCTCAAGCAATGGATACAAATTGCCAGACTTGCTTTTCTTCTGACCACAAACGACCTGCACGTACTCAAATTAGATCGGTAAGCTCTCAAAAGAAACAAGTGAAACTCTAGGTAATTTTATGGTATCAACCGTCATTTTTCCCTCACTAATGTTTCTTCATTCTTGACGTCCCTAATCCAGTAACGAAAAGGCTAAAGTCTCTGTCCTCCCGATTGATGGACCGATTGATGGAATCCTTTGTGCAATAATTTATTTTTCTTTATATTCTAGTTATGACAATTACTTGGTTACGATGTGTCCTCGACCTAATCTAACAGGCACCGGCACAGACCAAAGCATGAGAGAACCAACAAGGTCGTCCTTATTAACATGTTTAGTAATTAGAGGAGGTTAGAAGACAAATCCATGTCGAAAATCATGGCACATCTTTGATATATTTCGATCCCTTGATGCTAAGGAAGAACAAGAGAGACATCGAAGACTGACACCTGTTAGGGGATTTCTGCAGAAGCGTACATAACCAAACCTTCAATCACATACATCACTTGTAACATCACTTCTTCTATAATCATGGGTTTTAATCAAATTAGACTAATTTTTTCAAGAGTTTGTAATTAAACATCATAGGGAGATTGAGCGAGAAAGCAAGATAAGTGTGATGCAATTTGTAGAGAGTCCTCCCTATGATTACCTACTTAGAACGACCTTTAGACTTAGAACTGATTGCGACTAGCTTAATTGTTTCAGTATCATCCAGAAACTTACTAGCTTTTTAAAACCGTCTTCATACACGCAAAACATGTCATGTTCCTGCAAGCTATGATACTTGACGAATTCTCCTGCAAGTTGATCAACGCAGCAGCGAATATTGAAACGCAGTTCAATCTTATCATGCATGAATGTCTCCGTCACTTGTAGGCTGATCATAAGTATAAAATTTTGTTCGTTTCTCTTGATCTGAATTGAGAAAGGTAAAATCACAAGCTTGCACATACCAGTATTTTCCAGGACGTACATCCTACTCTTGTTGTTGATCCAATACCTGTCCCACCCAATTTCAGGAAGTGGTTAATGCACGACTGTCAGCCTTCCTAGCCTTAATTAAGCATCTTCAATTCCTTTGGGCATAAGAAGCAATCAATTGCTGTCGTACGAATTCTCCTGTACAAATATCGCTTATTTTGGAGCTCCCCACAAGGATTCTACAAATTGGACGTAACTGGCTTACTTGAATCGAAAGTACCAACGTTTCGACACGGAGTAATCCTCCAATTCCAGCACCGCGCCTTCCTTGGTGTCTATCTGAGGGAATGACTGACTTTCTGCATCTTTCTGCAAACAATGAATATCACTAGGTTTAGGTTTCAGATCGAATATCACGGGCTTCTGAGCACTGGTGATTAGAGTCTTTAGATTCGGCATAAACCTCAGTGTATGCAGAATTATATGATTACGCAGTATACGCAATTGCTCAAGCAGAATATGCAGTACATGATTTTAAGCCTTCGTATAATCGTATGAGCACTAGCTCTCCAGGTGCTCCGCTAATATTTTGGACTCTTCGCTTCATTACTTGACATATCCTCTATGGACTGTTGCCATGTCCCACATGAAATACGAGTATTAATCCTTTAATTGTATCCAAGTCAGGAATGCCAACCCTGTGTCAGTGAAATACACTGAGGTGGATAAAAAATATTTAACAAATTCGTTAGTTACCGTAATTGGATCTGCAGGAGCTTTCAAGTATTTTTTGATTTAGGGTTGACTACCGTATGAGTTGGAGAATAAATTAACTTTGAAGAATTCTAACTGTTATTTGTAAATGTATTGTGCCAACCGTGGACACCCTCGTCGTCTGGAAAACGGGTCACTTCGACGTTCGGAATAATTTTCAGCAATATATGCACTTTAGGTTTGAGCAGCAACCATGTCTGTCGTCTCCGCAGTTAGGGTTCATACTTCACGTGATATTGAGAGAGGGTGTAAATTGAATTAGTCGAAGCTCCACCTGCAGTCATGTTCACATATCGACGTGCAACCGGTGAGCAACTTTAATTTCTTATGCAGCTAGACAAAATTCATCATTCTTGCCTTTGGGATGATGATTCTGCCCAGCTCTCCCACGTCAGACAAGGTGAGCCCCTTGCGCACGAGCAGCTTCAAAGGGTGAATCCATCCACGCCTCTCCTACAATTGCAAACCACGTACAACCATCACAGCACGAAGTTAATTAAATAGCCCCAACTTCAGTATGTGTCCATTTCGCAGCTTGAAACGAACATGCACAAAAAATTCCCGAATCCGAACCCTAAATTTTTTTAAAAGACATAGCTGCCTCTGTCTCCCCACCCCTACCTGACCATCCGCCTCAAAAACTGCTGATCGTTGCCGCTTGAGCCCTTCACCCTCACTGGGCTTCGTCAGCTTCTCCTCGGAGCTTCCCGCTTTTGCCACGCCAGAATTACTTTCGTTGACAAGTGCGGTTATTTCTTGACTAAGCGACGACGACGTCCGCGACGTCAAATTGGAGATTCTAAAATGATCAGACACCGTGCGCGTGATTTGCGACTCGAACATGGTGAGCTCCTCGTCCAGCTTCAATTCCGAGCAAGGGGTGTTGTCGAACCGGTAACAATGGCGCTGCGCATCAGTCTTCCCCTCCTCGCAGGTCGGGATGGAGAATCGCTTCCAGCCCCGGCGATGCTGCACCACTTCACCATGCCCTGGTCCAGTTGCTGCTGCACGCTCAGGAACCAAGCGCTTGAGCGCTCCAGGCGCAGAAGGAACCTCCAAGCCGGAACTTGGAGGAACCAGGCAACCTGCCGCCGCCACGCCCCACGACGACTCGTCGCTGCTCGCAATGGGCATCCATTGATCCGACCCTCGCAAACTCCCTGGATGGTGTACGTGATTTGCATCCGGACGGCGGTGGCCCGCGTCCGCGACAAGCGCGCGCGAGGGTTTGAGGCCGCTCCACGCGTGCTCGGCCATCCGCCTTTGTCGCTTCTCTTCGAATGTCTACAGTTTAGCCATTCACCACATCCATAGGTCTCCCCAAGGGTAACGTTAATACTATACCAACGCTGCAGCCCTGACCAGCGCGCGCGCGGACGTCATATACAAATTCCTCACTGCACCACTAGCATCCAATTGCAATTTCGCTGACGCACGTACGGCGTGTCCACTGACCCCATCTACGATAGCTCTACCACAAGAATCTCGATCAATAATGCGCGCGACTCGCAGCCTCCAAGCCTGCACTAAAAGATCAGCAGCAGCGAGAGCTAGACCGGACCGGAGGAGAATAATTATTTATCTAGTCAGCTAGCTAGCTGATGAGTAAGTTAGCTAGAAACAGCGACTTCATTTTGAGCAACGGTATCTATCTATCTAGCGAAGTTAGACCGGACGTGACGCCGCGTCGTCCGAAGCTACGGGGGATCGAAGCCCAGCTGGGTGTTGCCAATTGTGCAGAAGCTATGGAGATGCGGCATCAACGTGGTCGAGACAGACAGAGAAAAAAAAGATCAGTGTCCAGTGAAGGAGAAGCAACGGCGACCGGCGCACGGGAGGCTGTTGCATGTTGGGGCTGGCTTGGGGACTGCCGCGGAACTGCGGGACTGCGAGACTGCGGACGGAAAGGGCCTTGTCAGCCTGCTTGTGGGGACAAAAGGGGGTCCAGCAGGGAAAATATCCTGCGATGCAGGCCACACTAAGTTACCCCGCCATTCTGGAGCCTTGTCCATGGCGGACCCAAGTCACTAAGGGCCTCCTTACATGTATCGGTGGGTGGGTGCGGTCAACAATGCCGAAATTTAGAAACCACTTTTATGCTCCTTCTACAGTGTTTGATACACCGGGATCGGTAGAACTCTCCTCCTCCTAAACCGCTTGCCGATCAATCGGTGCTACTGTGTTTGTCTTGTAGTTTCTTTTTCTGCCCACCGGGCCAGCATGTAAGCCCGCCCTAACTCCCACCGGAACTGGAGCCGTGCAGGCGCTAACCTGGGGTGGGATTTCGATGAGGAACGGATGCGGAGTGGATGGAGGGTTGCGATCAGGTGAATTTTTTTTTGGACTTGTGTCCCCCTTGCTAGCTTCACTGGAGAGGCCAGTTTTGGGAGGGATGAAGCCAGATAGGTCAGATTTCTGACAATCTGGCGAAATTTCGCCCCCCAAAAAAGCCTTGGTTGTGATGTGTGGAGGGTGGTCCTACCGCTTCGCTTGGGACGCCCTGCCTTGCATTTTCCTGCCTGCTTGCATTGGCTTCAGTTAAAGTAAACCAGCCTATGACAAGCCAACTGTTTAATGCAGACATCTACATAACCCCCCCATTACAATCCATTTCAGATTTTTGCTTCTACAATTTAATTAGGTTGGTTAGTGGCCCACATTAGTGCATTAGGTGATTGTCATAGAATTAGTAATGACTGTCATAGGACACTTACACATTGTGAGTGTAAACTCATCATAAAGAGTTGTTTTTTTATTCCTTTGTGTGATGGCCACATTAAAAATTCTTGTGGTTGTGTTAGGAAATCTGAAGACTGCATTAGGAGGTAAGATGACCATCATGAAGACATATTTTATTGATTTCAGATAGTCTACTGACTGTTTTGGAAAAATACTTAAAAAATTCATAACAAATTCCTACTTTGTCCAAAAACTAAAATTTTAACTACTTCTTTCATTTCTCAAAGTTGTCTCTGCTAGAAAAAAATCTGATTTTATTTTGCTAATGGCAACATACCAAATCAGTCATTCTACCTATCATAGGCTAGTTTACCTTAGTACCTGCACGGCTCCAGTTCCAGTGGGAGTTAGTCACTCGGCTGTCCATGTCCCAATTTGGAAGGGGGGGGGAAAAAATTCTCTTCACAGCATACACTGCAGTGTCTGCAGTCTTCAATAAATTCTAGGAAGGGCTCTTGTTTAGGGAAAAGCAAATGGGTGGAGAATCAAAACTAAAGTAAGGTAGACAAGCGTATTACCATCCGGATTTGCAATCTGAATATCTTGGGGCCAACTCCAAGAGGGGCACATATTTTTCAGAGGTGTGTGCTTGTTTCACAAATCAAACCCAAGTGGAATTATAATTTTCCGATTAAAATTGTGATTTCTGTAAATTTATGGAGCGGTCTACTTGGAAATTACAAAAGCATCCATAGAGTGGAGTTGTAAATGTCCCATAAACAACCCATAACTGCTAAGTACCCACCAATAAAGGATTGACACATTACCCCTTGTACGCATTAATTCTTTGATTTTGTCAAATAAATGAATGGATTTGGATGTTTTTTTGGATGGAATTGGGTCCAAAAGTAGTAGAGGGACGGAATTGGGTAGTGAATGGACTTGAGTTGGTCTACCTTACAGTCAATCAAACCAATGTCGTCAATCACCCAATTCCGCCATCTACAGGACCCTCCCATTTGTGTCTATCTCCCATCTATTTGCACAAAGTGTATAAGCAAATGGATGCAATTGTCAAAGAATGACATCAAGTTTACGTCTATTTATGGACAATTTAAAGTTGATAAAGATGCGGTTCAATAAATATTGGTTTAGGTGGGCTTAAATGTGAATAAGTACTTGTCAAAAGAAATCATAGCTTTAGCCAATTAAAGAAGTGCTTCTATAATGTTGAATTTGTGCTTTTAAAACACTCATCAAATGAGATTAGGATAGTAAGTCATTGGTTTTAATCTTTTTAAAATGATCATAAATCCCACCTACTAACAATTATATACTTTTGGTTTGAAAATTCATATTAGTTTCAAATCTTATCAAATTAATACAATTCCACTTGTATTTCAGTCAATTGAATTAGTATTTCTTTCTCTAAAAAACAAGTAGCAATCAGCACATTGCACAAAATATTCAAATTGCAAATTTGGGTGGTCATGGGATGTTCTACCTTAGAGAAAGCGGAAACATCCAAAACCATCAAAATAAGCAATTTTGCGTAGTTGAAGGCACTTTTCTCATGAATATTTTTTGTAGTGTTAGCAATTGAAAATCATGAATTTTCAAAAAAAATAAAAATTGGGATAAGGCATATAATTATTTATATGAATTTTCAAAGTAAAACTTCCTAGGCCATTGAAACTACCATACACTTATGTTGGACTTGACACCCATGTGTCAAAATAATTTAATTTTGGGATTTCAACAATTTTACACCTTGAATCAATTTTCCTAACTTTTGGCACATTAGTCCTCTGAATTTTTGAATCTCTTGAATATTTCAATTCACTTTCATGAAATGGATTGAGATTTCTATTCATGCCTAAATGCATTACTTTTTCTAAAATTTCTTAAGAAGAATAATTTTTTAGATATTCAAAATTGACAATAATGAATTTTCTCATATTTTCACATTGAATAGTTGTACAATCCTTTTATATTTTAGGCATGTTTAAATTTTTTCCTAATTATTTACAAAATTGACCAAAATGTACAATATCACATTGCTTGGTCATAATATTAAAATCTAAAAAATTAACAGTCAATCAATTGCAATTAAGTATGAAAATAATTTAACTAGACTTTTGAAGACACTTTCAATAGAAATCTACTTGTCAAGAATGAGTATACATAGAAAGGTTTGGAGTACATATGTCTTAGATGATCAACTTTAGAGGTTCCCAAACTATATGATAAGTAATGAACATCCACATTTGTATCCATATCATCACACATATGTATTTATATCTACAATTTATATCATATATCGCAATTGCATCCATACATGTAGAACATGGACACTACCTGGTTAATTGGCTATTTGGAAGGGATAGTTCTAAACCTTCACTTTGGTATCCTAAGGTACCTACACCTAATTGTATTTCCAAAAGCAATTGAGCAATACTTCTAAAATTAAAGTGACTAATTTTTTGTTGAATCTTTTTGGAAATCAAAGAAGATCCTAGATTTTGTCTTTATATTTTAGGGACACCATATGAATAAGAACAATTTTTCATTGGAAAATGAAAAAGCCAGAATGAAAAATGAGTTTCAAAATTTGGGATTGCTTTGATGAGTTTCACTTCTATGTAAATAGAGATAAACTACATTTTAGGAGTAATTTTGCCTTGCTACCAAACTCAATAAATAAATAAATTCAAATTTAGTGTCAAAAATTAATTTTTCAGAAGTCTTAATCTTGCTTCTTCCAAAAAAACACATTTAACCTTGTAGATTTAAAACAAACTAAAAATGTGATTTATATTAGTGTTGTTATTATTCTCAAGATTGAGAATTTATTCACATGAAAAATACATTATTATAGGGTGCTATTATGTGAGCCTAGGAGTATGAGCATATGAATCTAGAAGATTATACACCTATGTTGTAGGTGTCTATATTATAGAAACCTCTTATGATTATAATATACTATGATATATGTACCTATATTATAGGTGTTTATATTATAAGCATTTTCAGTAGCATTAGATGTTTTTCCAGCTCTATTGGAGGGTTGTTTCAAAACTGTTCCCAATGCTAAGAACCAACCACTATTGTCTAGAATTTTAAATAATAATAATAATATTTTAAAAACAAATAATCAATTTTATTTATTAAAAATATACAATTTTTTTAAATATATATATATATATGTAATTATCTGATGTGGCAATAATTCTACCACATCAGATACAATTTGTTGATTTGGGGCTAATTTTGAGCAGTTTCCGCATTTCCAATCATTACAAGAAGTTTCAGTCCTCGAAGAGGCCGTTAACAGATGATTTTCGGCACCCCTGCGGTGCAATTACAGGAACAGTAAAAATACATTTTTTCATTAATTAAAAATTAATTAATTCTAAATTTTTTTTAAAGTCTGACATGGTACTGATGTAGCATAGGTAGTGCCACATCAGCACCCAAAATCAAATAATTTTTTATTTGAATTTTTTCTGTAATTGCACCCGGGGGGATCAAACTCGCAACCCCTTTGAGGGCTGAAAATTTTTGTAATGAGTTTGGGAACTTGCAACACTTTAGAACCCCAAAATCTCATCTAATGTTGAGGTATATCTACTTATTTATATTCTCAAAGCTCACATGCTCACATACTAACATCATTGCATTTTTATCAACAAACACATATCAACTCTAAGAGGGATAAAATAACTTTCTACTATAATAATTATGGAAGATTGAGATACTAGTAGTTAAGATTTTTTGGACCCTTAATTTTAGTGAGTTATTTTATCAATTAAAGATAAAATATTCACCTTTGGTATGAACGTAACAAAACAAAAGAGAGGAAATATCGCCTTCAAGAGGTTGTTTTAGAAGCAATCTTTTCACAACTTGTACATGTAAAAGAGATGTGTTCCTTTCGATCTAATTTAAGCCATATTTAGAGCCTTAATAATGACAATAGAATATAAAAATGTCTACAAGAAAATAGAGGTGTTAGAATTGGCCTGGAAATAGGCATTTTTGAAAGAATATTCCAAAAAATTCTTTGAATAGACTAGTATTTTTGAAGAAAAAACAGTCTCATAATTCATGTTAAATGTGGTAGTAAACGTCAAAATTGCAAGAGAATGCTAGTATATATATGAGCATAAAATCTATAAGTCCATGAACCTAAGAGTTTATATTATAGACACCTTCTATGGTTATAGATGTACGTGTTAGATTCTTTTTATGTTAAAATGCACCTATGTTATAACTACATCTGTTATAAACACCTTCAAATGGTTGTAGGCGCGCGCACACACACACACACACACACACATATATAGGTTTAAGGTTTGCATGCTCATGTCTATGCACTCACATGCTAGCATCATTGAAAATTGCACAACAAAAATAAAAAGGGTGATACACCCCATCTCAAACTTTTTTAAACCAAAAAATGATATTTTTGTGTGCAAGAAGATAGAATGGTATCTAAGAAGCTTGAGAAAGCTCAAGGCCACTTCACATAGAGGGAGAGGCATGAAAGAGGGATAAAGGGGCTTGAAGTAGAAGGTTAAATAAAAAAGATTCATTGTTTTCATTTCTTCCATAGCCCAATTGAAAGCTCTTCCTTACAAAAACTTCAAAGTTGTCATCTCATAGATACTGGTGGCAAACCAATGCAATCCATATAAGATTTTAAGATTTATGATGGCATGTAGGATTTCTTGTCACTTAGTGTTGATAGTGTAGGCCCTGTTATCAACTCAATAAGTGTAAAACATTTTTGGCAATCTTAAAGGGGTTTGCAACCAATCCTTTAGAGTGTCTTTATGAACAATTTATGCCAACATAAGATGTGTGAAGAGACACTAAAGCATTGTTAATCGCCCTTGACTACATGAATTCATCATATTAGTTTGTGTAACAATAATTTATCAAGGTCATACTATTTATAATATAGTTAATATAGTCATGCAAAGATAATATTGTATTGTAGTTACTAGTTCTTACAAAAATAAATAATGATTTACAACAACACTAATTTTTAAAGGATATCTTGTACAATGTGGTCAAATTAGATTGATTTGCGACAAAATGAACTATTTCTAAGAAAATTTGCTTCCAGCATTTAGAAATAGGGTTTAAATAATTTCAACAAGGTATGCAACATTTCTTTCATCTTTTCACCTCCAAATATAGAGCCGATTGGAAGTTTTGCAAGATTTCTCTTTGTCTCTATAAAAATTGTTACCATTCAATCGAGGTACATTTCCGTGCACCTAAACTTGTTGCACTTGTCACTTTATAGCTATGTTTTTGTTTGGTCACAAAATTCAAATTTTTCTTTGAAAAGAGAGAGGGTATATTACAAATATGTAGTTTTCAAATCCTTTTCTACTATCAAGAAAGTGTGATATCTCTACTTAACCCTTTAGTGACCGGTCGACCACTTTTTGGTTGATTTTTGGACTCTCAATCTAATATTGTTCAAAATACATTTGATCACAAAAATCTCAAAGAGGAACGCAATTAGAATGTCTCTATGCGCTTCAAATAAAACCAATTTCAAGAGAACTGGAATATTGATGAATTAGCTATGAGGTTGCAAACTCAAATGGCATGGACCTTCAAATGGGAAGTGTTCAACAAAAATACAAAAAAATATCAACCAAATTGTGAGATTTTTTTGTAACTTGATGTCTTGACAAGGCATAAGTGTTGCTTTGTAATCTCATGAATGCCCAAAGTAAACTTATGCATTGGTATTTATGTAGCACATATTCTAAAGGGTCATTTAAGTCATTGATTTTTGAGAATTAAGGGAAGCAACTCAAACTCCAACAAGGTTCTAGAACCAAACATGATTTAGAGGTACATTTCACTTTCTTCAATATACCAAAACTGCACATTTTAGAAGGGTGTTCGTTTTGATGACCACATATGACCATTTTTTGTGAACTTCAAAAACTTGTAATTAATTTCACAAAGCTTGAAAAAATATGAAATGACTTGGGTTAGATGCCTATTCTTCTTGTCTCTTGAAGAAAATTTACTAAAAAAATATTTAAAGATGTTTCACCTCCCCAAAATTCAATTTTAGCCTTTAAAAGGTTGATTTATGGACCTCCTACCTTATTTATAGCAATTTGTACCGTTAGATGAGTTTGATTTTTTGTTAGGTTGAAGAATCTCCCTTATGGAAATACCTTGTATGGTTTGATCTAAGACTACATCTTTAGAGTGGCCACAAAATTCATTTTCTTGAAAAACTACGCCCACCCCTCAAATCAACCACGGTCACTAAAGGGTTAAAGTAGTTGCACATTTATTGGTTGTCAAAAAGATTGTTGTAGTTGCAATTTAAAATTGACCAAAACACTTGATTTTGTGTTTGTTATTAAAGAAAAGGGCAAAGAAGTGCAAATATAGATACATAAAATAAACTTAGTCAATTTTTTTTCGCAAATATAGAGAAAAGGAGAAAAATCTAGAATCTCTTGAGAATAGAGTGGTGAGAATAGTGATTTAGGGTTTTCTAGACATATTTTCCAAAATTCAAACATTTTGCATTCACAATTCTTGTACTTCCAAACAACCCTAATTAATTCAAAAATTAGGTATATAACTTTAAACTTTCAAACAACCGCATGATTTGTATTTTCCAAAAACATTCACCTCTTTCTACCAAAAAAAACTTTCTTTTGGGAAATATATTTCCACCTTCCTTCATAACTTAGAAAATTCTTTTCTTGCTCTTTAACCCTTAAAGGACAAAGGGGTGACCTTGGAAATCATCTGTTTCATTAGTGTGTGAATCATTGGCCTAAAAAATAGCAAAAGTACTCATTGAAAGTCAAAGAACTATAGAAGACCTCCCCTTTTTCACAACAAAATTCCAAGGATGAATAGTTGCACTTTTGTCCTACTAGATTGATTCTCTGTCATCCATCAAACGCCAAATGGTCTCCTTGATGTTTAAGGGTTAATTAACCAATCTCTCCTCGCATTAATTAGCATTGCTTCTGCAACGTGCACTTTAGGGTTTCCCAAGTACAGTATCGCATTCATTTATTTGTGTGTATTGTTTCTTATTTGTGTGTTGGGATGCATCCTGTGGTGAATTGATGGGAGAATTGCACTGATTTTTGGTGGTGCCATTGAGCTTTCTTCGTCAAGGATTTTCATTTTGCGTTATGAGTGGCCTAAAACCCCTCATCCGTTTGGTGGCATGAGTCTATTGTATGAGGTCAAGCTATCAATCGCAATTTTAGTGGCGGTAAATATTAGTTGAGGAACTAATCGGTCACCTATACTTTCAATTGCCGAGATTATGGTTTGTTGATTTATGTTCAGCTCCAGTTGGAAGTACTTATACAAAAGTTAGAGAGTTGCTTAATGTTAAGATTGTGGAGTTGGAAAAAGAATTTGAATGTTCAAGTGGCAAACAAGAGTGGTTTAGGGTTCTTTTGAAAGTGGGATGCATGTGATGGATTTTGAGTAAGAAGACATGATGATGCAAAGCCCAAATAATCGGTTGGATCAAGTGCGTGTTGTGAGATGCCTACTTCCTGATATTGTACCTTTTCTTTCTTGGGCCTTTGAAGTGTTGTATTGAACCCCTAAAGAACCAAGTACTCGTGGTTTGAAAATGACTTGACCAATTTGACTGATTATATTGTGAAAACTCAATTGAGATGGTGCCAAATTTTGTAATTCTTGAATTAGTAAAGAATATTGTGCGTGTTCGTTAGAATTTAAATGAAATGGATCTAAAGAAAATCCCCTCATGATCTACTCAAAATTGCTAAAACAATTATGAGGCATATATGAAAACAATTTGGATCTCTTGGTCTAAAGACTTGGCAAATTGTTACGCCATGCCGCTTGTGGTAAGTAAAGATTTGCGGAGGGGAAGTTCAAAACTGGCACGACAGTTTCTGCAATTTGTTTGACAATTAGTCAAGGGTAGATCAAGGTTTTACTCAGGGCTAATAAAACCAACGTTTGGTCAAATATTCCAAAAACTTTGACGCTATGAAAATCTTTTGACTTGTGGTGCCTTCCCGGGCTTTAATCTGTTGAATTTGATGTCATTTTCAGGATCATTACAAAGCTCTTGGCGTTGATTACGATGCAACGGATGACTTGATACGCACAGTCTAGCTATCTACGCCTCGCTCTGGTTGGTGAAATAACATTTACTCATGCTTTATGAAGGTCTCCAAGCTGTGTGTAGAGATTTTAAATGCCATGTATTTTAAATATCTAAGGTGCTTGATCTGTGTTTGTTCTCTGGGGATTAAGGTAACCGGTCCAGAAATCGCCCACCCAAGAGCTGAAACTGAATTTTGAGAAGGCAAAACTTCTAGAAATATTTTTCAGTAAATTTTCCTTGAAAGAGAAGTGGATTTGACATCTAACCTAAGTCGTTTCATATTTTTTGGAGCTTTTTGAAATTAGTTATGAAAATTTGAAGTTGAACTGGCATAGGGCTCCAAAATCGTCCACCCCTACAATGTACACTGTTTGTACATCAGTGAAGGCTATGAAAAAAGAGCATGTACAAATCGTGTACATTTTACAGGTGGGCGGTTCTTAATGCCCGAACTATTTTCGAGCCTGTTACCTTAGTACCAAACGCTTCATTTGTTCCGATGGTTTCATTTATTAAGCCATGAGACATGTAAGTTAGGCCTTATGGCACTTTCACCTTGTGTCAGTTCCTCTACAGAAATGGCACCCCGACAAACGCAATTATGGTGCCAGTGCAGCTACTCCGTCAAGTTTCAAGAGATTAGTGAAGCATATCGAGGTCAGCTTTTTTCATGTGTGGTTACAGTTGGTACTGCTTTGTAGACTTACAACAAGTTGTGAAGGATAGAACGCAAATTATCTTCTTATTTCCGGCCGTTGCATATTGAACTCATCATACCAAGCTGCTTTCCTAGGTCAAGCTACGTACCAGATTCCAACAGATTATTGTCCTAATCAACAAAGAAGTGACCAAAATCAATGCGACCAAATCAACAAAAAAAAAAAAAACTGAATTTTCTAGTAGTGTTGTGTGGTTCTAGATTTATAAATTTACTATGCATTTTATACTCTTTCACACCCTGCACAATCTAACTCTGAATCGAGCCATCCATGTGTTTTTCGTGATTTGGGTTTGTCAAGGACAGTCCTAAGTGACCCATTGATGCGACACGAGTACGACATCCAAGGGAATTACAGCCTTCCGGATTACAATCACATCGTGAGTAACAACTTCTGATTTCCTTGTTTGTATCTTGACCGACAACTGTCCGTGATTTTCTGGTCCTCTTAGCAGTTGAATTTTTCTAAACAGACTGAGTAACGTTCTGATGCTTTTGGGGGCACCCATTTGAGGGAAAGACTCCCAAATTGGTGGCATCGCTGAGAATGGATCATTTGACTGCAGGACTATCTGAAGCGGTTTAAGAGCTTGATATTGACCTGCAATGGGCTGGGGATTAGCAGTCGCATGGACCCGTGATAGTAATAACAGAAAGATCAGTACCTGATTTGGATGGGGGTGGATTGACCCCCTCGCTCGGCCTTACCAAGGGTGCCTGTAAGAAAGAAGCCCCCTATTTTGCGTTGTTCTAGGGTATATTCTTGACTTCATTTCACAAATTGGGGGTCTCTGATCGCAAATATGCATTCAAAATTTGCAAAAAAAATAATGTGCAAAAAACAGGGTTTGCCCGCAAGGCCGAGCGAGGGGATCAGTTCTCCCTGGCCCTGATTTGGAAGCTTGGAAATTTGGAAGCATCCACCTTCCACATGAAGGTGAAGTGCCAAGATGGCGATCACTTTAAAATTTGGTAAAGCATTATATTTCTACATTCATCCATCTTTGGGAAACCAAAAAACACTTTACAATCATATTCATACACTTTTTCCATCCAAATTTGACGATTTCATCTATTTTTAAAATAGAAAATGGAAATTTGTTGGCAAAAAAATATTACTTTTAATGGACAAAAAATAAGACGTTTATTTTGAAATGGTGCAATTTGGCTGTATGGTGCCGGATACAAAAAAAAAAGGGTTGATCACCACTGGTTTTGGTTTTTTGACATGATGAGCTTGATGAGATGTTGTTTCTTGTGCCTTCTTGAAACCCACGAAAGGATTGAAGGTTGTTTAATTTAAGGTAGTGTGCTTTAAAAGCGTCCATCTTCTTCAAACCGCCCCTATTTTTAGGTGGAGAATGGACATGGGGTGATCCTTAAATGGACCAGTTTAGCAATTGAATGCATTGAGGAAAAACTGTTTTTTCTATTGCAAGAGCCAATCACTGTCTTTGATTTCCACACATCTCTTTACAAGTTGCAAGTGGATTGATTTTGGAAGACCTATGTTCACAAATAGGTGCCTATGTCCTGAATCTTTGAAAATTTATAAGTAATTCAAAAATGCTTGGAAAAATACAAAATCACTTGTGTTAAGTTCCACATCTATTTTTCTTTCTCTGAAAAATTATCTAAAAATATTTCTATCTACGGAAGCTTGTAGAAAAGGCGGACCAACCCTTAAATAATCGCTTTAAGAGCATACTACCTTAGCAGTTATCACCACATTTGGATTGAGATTAAAGGCCGCTTCACACTATGGCCGACCAAGCCAACAAGCAAGTGCAAGGGCTATACGAAGGTCTTTATTTATTGTTCACAATTCTGGAGTTATTGAGCTGGTGCTGTAACTTAATCCCTACTGCCCTGATTGGCCGGTTTGAGTGGAGCTTTGGGGCAGGTCGAGTGAACAAAGGTTTTTGGATTATTTTTTTGCATGAATGAAGGGAGCTCTTGATTGTCATGCTTTGTACGTTCAGCTTTGTTTCATGTGATTTTCAATAAGTATTGCTGAAGCTATAATTTCTTCTTCTTCTTTGGATCCTTAGCTGTTAATTCAACTTTGTAGTAAAGTAGTCCACTACATTTAAAGTGAAAATATTGATTTGGTTGGATAGATTAAAATCTCTTTAGCCCTTAAAGGGCCTGAAAGTCCTTTGCCGTTGTACAGTATATGATGAATTCCGTGGTATTTGATCAAAAAAACATTGACCAAATATTTTTCAGTATAAAGTAAATTAATGGTCCTGATAGTACATAAGTAACAATGTATTGCAATTCATATATTAAACCACCTACTAGGAGAGTTGTAAGGTTCAATATGGGTTGTATGGAGGGGCTCCAGTGGCCTTCCAAGGGGTTAGAAAGTTTTTAATCATTATTGAAATGAAAGTTACAAGTTACATTTTTGGGAACTAAAATTCAGAAAAAGATATTTGGTCCACTACTAAATTCTCATTGGGATTGACATTTCTTGATTTTGTGTAAAAGTTATTATCAGTTCTGCAATCTTTTTATTATTTATCTTCTTTCATTTAATACTTTTTCTTAAGCAAATATAATTTGTTATATTACTTTTCATTTATATGTTGTCAATTCATTATCAATATATGTAGAATGCACATTTATTTTTATTAAAAAGTTTGGAAGATGAAACTTCATCTTTGGGAATGATTGGAAAAGTTTATGTTTGAAGTTCAAGCATGATGATTATGCAATCAATGTGAAATTTGCACTTAAAAAAATTTACAATGAAATACTTAAACAAGCTTACTAAAAAATTCTATAGTAGAATCCCCCCAAAATAAAGAAAATGGAGATTTTAGTGTTGTTTTCAAAGACAGTATCTTGGTTTCTATTTGGGGCCTCAAAATCCTTCAAGGCTCTAGTGGTTAACAAGGACTTGTCATTAGCATTTCAAACTTTTTTACATATTAGTCTTATTGGTCGTAGAAACCAAGATGTAGCAATTAAATGGTCAAATACTTCTTGTTTGTATATAAAATGTATGATTTTGGTCTAGTTTTTGCCAACAACTTTGTAAGTGGCATATGACATACTTGAGTTGATTTTAAGCCATATTACTTAATTTATTTATAGATTGAATACAATATTTTGTTGCAAAACTATAAAAAAAATTGAAAGTACATTTCAGAAATTTGGATTTTTGCTCTTAAACCTTGATTTTAGTGTTCAATTTTTATTTACTTTGTTGAGCAATATTAATAAAATTATGCATCACAAGTCTTGTCATATTATTATATAGCAAAGGGCCAAAGGTAGAGCTCATCCTTTGTGAACAACTCTTTTTGTTCACTGGATATCCTTCTTTGAGTGATTTGTAGGAAGAAAATTATTTACACAAATTGACATTTGATTCTTTGAATTCATAGTATGCATCCTCTAAATATTTAATGTTATCATTTCTACAATGTTTGAAGACTTAGAAACTTCCTAAAATCATTTTTTTGCAATTTAAGTTGAAAGCCTATAATTATGTTTTTGAATTTGGAATGATATGCTTGCATATAGAAGTGACTTGTGGCCTTTTGATTTTAATCATGACAAAGATGAAACTAATTGATTGTTGTGGAAATCCTTTACCAAGTCAACATAAAGATTCATTGGAAATTCAAATATAAAAACACAATTTAACCTAACGAGTCTATGAGCTTGTAGGCTAGTTCAATATTATTTGATTTATATGCACTATTTTACCACTATTTTTTCAAGAGTGAAAAATGTTTTATTTTATTTTTTAGATAGTATTACATATCTTAACCCTATATAGACACTGTAGCCAAAAAGTAGTTGGTGGATGACATTCCAGATTACAATAGAAATGAAGAACGCATCTAAAGTAGGAGCACCCAATTGCATCAATGTACGTAATGGGCTAATGGAGTCTCTTTCTAAATAAGGTAGTGATTCTACAACTTAAATGTAAGTACAATGTAGATGGTTTATCATCTTGGTCAACAAAAAATAAGCCATCTATATTCCACCTACATTTAAGATATGAAATTACTACCATCTGTAGAAATTGATGCCATTGGGTCCATTGATGCCATTGGGTTCTCCTACTTTATTGTTCTAAAAATTAGATCATTTTTGAGTTAGTACCTTGTCCATAGGTTGGCATCCTTCTAGGATTAAGTAAGTAATAAATTCTTCAAACTTTTGGGTGTAAATTTGAAATTATTTTGAGTTTTTGAAGAGAAAATAGTAAAGAGAATTAATATCAAGTACAAGATATGTTTAAAATTTCTAAAATTTTCACAATAGATAAAAATTATAGAATGAATTTATTGTCTGTGATTTGGTTAGAAATTTTTGTGTCATTTTATGATTTAAAATGGCAACAAACCATGGTTATTGGCAAGTTTAAATTTCAATATGGTATAAGATAAGTTTCAGAAAATTCTTGAAACTTCAAATTGAAATAGAAACTAGCCATAAACAATGAGAAAATATCCAATACCATCTCCTGTTTATATAGTCACTCATCTCTCAAGAATTAAATGAAAAATTACTCTGACAACAATCAGGTAGATGACTCACTAAAACAATGAATGTAGAATTGCAATCCAACATTTAGTATTATACATTTGAATTCATTCATAAGTCACATTTTGACCTTGCAAAAGTTTCAAAGTTATCTATAAATGCCTAAACTAGAAATAGAAATTCCACTCTAGAGGCTATTAATTGATTATACTAATAACTTCCAAAAAATATTTTTGCAATATAAAAATGAAAGATTGTCTATTTTTTTTCCTATTAAGGTAGGGATTCTATGTGCATAGAGATCCCTTGTCTACATAATCAAAAATTGTTCATTTACAATGTAGTTATAATCCAAACATTTTTCTTGTAAATAAAGATGTTTTAGACACTCTTTTTGATATCATTTTGGCACTAGATTATCAAGACAATGTTGTACAATGAAATCTGATTTTTTGACATTGTAGTAATGAATTTAATATACGTTGAAAAGAATGTCAATAGAATGTCAAAAAATAAATAGGAAAATGGCATGATTATATAATTCATTCTAAAAGAAATTGAAATTTGTTGGAGCCATATGCATCGGGTATTTGAACTCATAGGATTTGAGTCACTCATCACAAATCAATATTTAATTGTTAAATATTCATTGACACTTGCATTTATTAATTTCTAATTATTACAAATTATCATATAATTTTAATATGTAAAATACAAAAAATTAATTTTTTCTATATCATGTATAGTGTATCACATTTTTATTTTTAATATACCAAAATATTACTATGGAGCATCATATATATGTAATATAAAAAACATGTTAGTTTAAATTTAAATAATTTTATAAATATATTAGTTTAATTCATTTCGATGTAATAAATTGCTAATTAAAGAAAAAAATATTTATAACTTATTCCTTCATCATTTGTAAGTAGAAAAATAATTTAAATTATATTAAAATAATAAACATTTACTATTTATATATAATACTTCCTTTGTCCCAAACCAATCTTTCTGTTGGACAAAATGATCCGGATTAAGGTTGAAATTAACATTTTAAAAACCATTTCATGTAGTAAGTAGAGTTTGGTGCACTCCTAGCATCTTAGAAACTTTGGTTATTGCAATTCTTTTCAAAGTGCAATTTGGGAGTATTGAAAAGTGGAATTTTTGGTGCATTTTCAAGGAGCACCAATGGGCACCTAATTGTTGAATGTAGGGTACATTGTTTGACCCCTCTAGTCATTTCATTTGTTTTTTGACTAATGTGATTGCATGGATGGAAGAGAAAATATTGCTCGGAGTTGTTTTGCCGGTTCCATATAGCAATTGAAAGCTGACTTTGATCAATTCTCAATGTCACAAAGTACAATAAAATGATCATTTGGGGACAAAAAATTGAAGCCAATAGGAAGATCATTTGGAGATGGAGGTAGTAGATGGAGCATCATATTAGTTTGAAGATGTGATGAGATTTTATTTTTCAATCTTTCATCATATAAGACATCCATATTAAATTGAATTTATTTGAAATTGAGAAGAAAGAGGTTGGTATCAGCTTCAATATAAAAAATCATCCATACAATAGATTCAATTTTAATAGACAAAAACTGTCCAAAAGGGGCCTATTTTTTTCAGACAATTTATAAGCCACAAAATAAGAAGCAAAGACATTGTGCTAGGTGCCAAGAAGCTTGTAAAGAGGATGTCAAGAGAATATTTGGCATTTTATAGGCCAAGTTTGGGACAAAGCAAAATACCTTGCAAAATATTTGTGCAAGATAGAATGACCTATTTTCATGAACAAGAGGAATATAATGTGGTTTAGCAACATACACATTGACACCTAATGAAGTTGCTAAGACCAATTTTTAGTTTTGTGCTTCTTGGCAATAGATTCGCCTATACATTGAGAAAAAATTGGATTATAATCTACACATTCTTAATTTCTACTAATTCCAAACTTGATGAAAAATTAGCAAAAAATAGTGCAATCATCATTAACCCCTCATCGCCGAAGGGGACGAAAAGTGTCCTCACAAAAAATTCAAAGTGCTGTAACTTTTGCATCCGATGTCCAAACTCAATAAAACTTGTTGGTAAAGTTGCGCTCTCTCTTCTAGTTTATGTGGCAGAATTTTCAGATAAATGAGAGCTTTATTGATTTCTTGAAAGCCAATCGAAGTTCATAGGTTCAATTTGAATTCACCAAACTGCATTTGAAGACTGCAACTTCGGGGGCTTGTATCTCCTTCATCCAATGTTCGTTTTCAATCAAATTTGTTGTGTTATGTTCCCCTTTAAGTTTAGTTATTGTGTTTAAATTTTCATGTCAATCCAAGTTGTTTTGAATGCTTGGGAGCAATTCGAAGTTCAAAATCTAGACATTTTTGCATTACAGTGAACTTTGGTGGCTTATAACTTCTTCATACAGGAGTTTTTTTCAATAATTTTTGTTGGAAAAGTTTCACATACTAGTCTAGTTCTTGTGGTAAAAAATTCATATCAATCCAAGAAGATATGATTGATTGAGAAGCATTTTAGCAGAGGTAGGTTCAGCTGTAGATGTGTTTTTTTGCTACTTTTTTCACTGTTTTTTGACATTTCAAAACAACTTTGCAAATGCAATGAGTCGATTAAATGTGTTTTTTTTCCACCAAATTGTTTGTCTTTTGGTTTAGAATCACCTTGTAGTTTAAAGTTTTTTCATTTGAGTAGGTTTAGAAATCGAATTCCACCTCGAAATGTGTTTTTAGGAAAATTTCAGCATCTTTTTTCAACACTAAAACATTATAATCTTTCAATCTATACCGTCAAATGACCCCAAATTTTACTTACACCATATACAACATGCACACTATAATATTGTACGGTTGAGATTTTTATACCTTACTCACATTTAGATTTATAACACTTGAAAAGCAAGGTTGTTTTTTGACATGGTTAGAGCTTCGGCGGTGAGGGGTTAATCTTGTTTCTTGGCCGGAGAAAATTATCCCCCAACTACATTGTTCAATTGGACATATACTAAAACGTTAACATTATTGAAAACATGTTGTATACTTTATGTTCCTTCAAATGGATGCTTCAAGTACCATTTTGGCAACCCATGGGAAAGAATCTTATCCACTACCAACACTCCACTACATAAGATTTCACTACTGTAGAGGGATGTGAGTTCCTTAGAGTTCCCTGACTGTGGGAATTCTGCTACAACAACAAGCCAACATGGCGAAGGGACTTCCATGCCAGATATTAATATTTAAATTTAATTAATTAAATTTTTAACACAAATTTATTATTATTTTATTATTATTATTTTATTATTATTTTATTATTATTTTATTATTATTTTATATTTTGACCAACGTTGTATGGTTCAGAGGCTTGAAATGGACCTCCATACCCTCTCAACATCGAATGCACTGTTTTGGGCCTGATGAATTCTAAAATTACCACATTCTATAGGCTTTTTTTTGGCAAAGGGAAAAAACAAGGCAAATGTATTTTCATCATTGCATGTTGGATTATCACAATAGGGATAGTGACACCCTCTTTGCCCCATTCTCAATCTTCATAGAATGGAGACATCACGCTCTTTAGTTGGCTCTTCTTGTCTTTTGGAGGTCCCATTCTATCAAGATCGAGAATAGCCATTATTCTCTTCCAAAGTGAAAGATGGGCTTGAAGAAGATTTCTTCATAGAGTTTTTCACTCAAGTTGCTAGGAAAGTATCCCATCACAATAGTAAACACAATTGCTGCAACAATAACTAGCGCAACATCCGGACTCCTCAACAACAATGCTCAATAATCCTCATTAGATCCTCACTTAGCATTGACGCAGGAGTCAACATTGATGTGTGCACGTTGAAAAATTACTACTTTGATCTTCTTCTACTACAAGTGAAAATTTCTCCCCAATTTCCATTCTCATTCTTGCAACAACACAAAAAGGGGGTCACACCTTCTTCACGTAGAATGACTCCCCATTGGCTCTCTTTTCTCTCACCAACTTCTCATTCTTCATAGAAGTTTGCTTCTCGGAGAAGAAGCTAAATAACATCCACCCAAAACTTGCAATACATGGATGAAAATTGAATCATTAATCCAAAATAGAGTGATATTATCCTAAGATTCAGTGATAGTATTTTGCAATTTCATCCACTAAAAAAGGAAGAATATCTTGCCAAATATCCCCTATACAAAATTTTGCATGGCTTTTTAGCGTTTCTGGGGGGAATTTTTACTGAAAAGCGATGAAAAATTTGGAGGAAGATGGGAGACTGGGAGTTAAGGTCCCTCTATCTCATACTTCGTATGAAGGGGCCTGGAAAATCGTCGTGGGCAGCCCTCGAGAGTCGAGAGGTTGCGTGTTCACCCTTGTATTTGGCGCAGCTTTACTTCTTTAAGTTACAGCCCGTGCGCACACTGAATTTCAGTTCCTCTAGCAGAGAAGATGGCGCCATCGCCAGCCCAGGCCCGTGAGCTCTACCGAGCGCTTGTGCGCGAAGCTCGCAAATTCTCCAACTACAACATCCGGGAGTATGTGAAGCGCAGGACGGTGGCTGGTTTTCACGAGCAGCACGCGGATCCTGCAGCGGCGTACGCCGTAGGAAAGGAGCAGCTGGAGTTGGCCAAGCGTCAAGCGGTTGTGTACAATTTGTATGCGCCGCGGATGAAGAGTATCATGGACTTGAGTTGAATGGTTTTCCAGGGCCAAGGGACAGGTATATCCGTGCCAAGTTCAACCTATCTCGTCAAATTAGGGTTTAGCACCATATGGACTGATACGCTTTATATTAGGTAGGGGGTGTTGACATTTGTAGTTCGTGTAACCTTCGCCTTGCCTTGAAGAGATTGGACATCCGAAGGACAAGCGATCTTACTATGCGAGACTTAAATTTGTGTGGTTGTTCCAGCCGTAGTCAGTGTTGGGATTAGAATGCAAGAGGAGAGTCTGAGAATGGCTCATATAATTTCTGTACGAATTTTATACTAGGACTGTTTCTTTACTGTAAGCCTACTGGACAAGAGATTGGCATTCATCTGGAGAAATCTAGGGTAAGAGATCTTTCACATTCTTAGGAGAAATGGTTACCATTTTGCACTTATACAGACCTCCGAATGTTAGCAGTTGTTGCAAATATCTGCATACTGTAATTGGGGAAGTGTCTCTCTGTTGTGACGAATGCATTTGTTAAATACTCGATCGAAGTAATGCAATGATACCTTTTCAGGGGACAGAAGTAGGATAGAAGACCCACCGTTCACATGAGCTTTCTTTAAGGTATCAAGGGCAACGAAGTCCTTTCTGACGTATAGAAGATCCTAGAGTATTTATAAGAAACCAAAGGTCATCTTGAAGCCGGGATTAGGGATCTTCTTCTGTGGGGTCTTCAAAGCATCAGACCTGGAGGAAGAAACCCTGCTGCATGCTGGGTTTCCTCCTCCTAGCCCTCTATTCTAGTACAAAGTAGCCCGTTTTCTGTTCTGTGCTCTTGTTTTGTAGAATACAATCTCAATTTATGTAAACGGATGTGTATCAAAGCTTAGAATGACGAGTCATAACATACAAGGTAGATTATTTTGTCACTCAAGTTACAGATTTGGTTGCAGAATATTCAAGAGTCTGACTTCGTTTAATTCAGATTGTCACTCTTCCATTCTTCTAAAATTCCACAAAATCATGCAAATTCTACAAATTGAAACGCTGTTGATTACCCCTGGAAGCACGTCCCTTGCAGGAGAGGTGATCTTACTCCACGGGTGTGCGGACTACGCAACGATTTCAGGGCCAGCTTCTTCTTAATCCTTCGGATTCGGCGAGGAAGACTGTAGTAATAGTTGCACGCCACCACTGCACACACGGCCGCCTTGAGTCTCCCAAGTCGGCTCTTCACCCTTTCCTGCAACGTCTGCTTCCTGGAGAATGTGAAGCTGCGCAAATACTCTTGCCTGCTGCTGCTGCTGCTGCTGCTCCCATAGTTTCGTCTGGCAGCTGGGTAGTCGATTTGCTCGTCGTCACTGTCTCCAAACTCGTTCTGGAATGGCGAGAACGGGATTTCTATCAGCTTGAAGAATTGACCATCTCCGTTGTCCGCATCTGACCACCTACTGCTCATTTTGTTGCTGGGATGTGATTTCGTATTCTTTCGGGGCTGAAACAGCTGGCCTGCAGAAGAAGCTGATTTCAGCATTGCATATGACAACATCTACGGCGGGACGAGTAGTTCGAGGAAAGAAGAATCGCGTTGAGTCCAAACCTGCAAATTGTGGAGCCGGAACCCCGCCTATTTCACAAAAGCTTAATGGAAACTCCAATCCCAGGAATTGAATGATTATAAGTTACAACGACGAACTAATCCGGGGCCGAATTCAGTTGTGTGCTCTTATGTCCCATCTGCAGGCAGTGCAATTACCCAGTCTCATTAGCGATTCACACATGAATTCTCCATACAGGTACACCGCATTCTCTGAAGCTAAACTACCCAAGCAGTGTTGTCTACACGTTTGCAGCAGGAATTGAACCTCTTCACCATAAGACTAAGAAAATAGTAAATACTGCAAGAATAAGCAAGTAATCTAAAACTCTCCACCACGCTCGTACCACTGCATCAGTCTCTAATTTCAACCTCATTGTATCACAAAAAACTATGGTCGAACCCCCACGAGCAAGATGTACCCTCGTTGACTTAAACCGATTGCTCATGAAGACATGAACGCCCACCTTGATGAAATTCTGTAGTACTAACCAGTGACTTATGTTGTGTCCATAAATTAGCCATTGATGGCGATGATCAAACGAGGCTCTGGCCAAAGGCAGGCAACTCGCTCAGGGACGAAGAGGGAGAGACCGAGAGAGGGACTCGATCATCAGCCAGTCAGCAGTCAAGCTATTCGGGAGATTCAACACCAATAATGAAATGCAGACTGCCTAAAATAGCATAATGAATAATGAGAGAGGTCAGAATGGGTGCCACGTGCTTACCGATTCAGAGCCTTAATACTCATTATTATTATTATTATTACTATTCCTCCTGGACTCCCGGGAGCTTTTTTTTCTCTTGGAGCCTGTGCGCAATGGAGCTGCCTCGGTCCGACCCATGCAGCCACTCGATCAACTTTTCCTCTTCCATCTTTTTCCACCTGATCACCAGAAGAACCTCGATCCTCCATCTCTCACTTTCAGTGAGGCTCAAATCATTGCAGAGACAAGAAGGATCACAGATTCAAACTGTGTAATTTGGAGTTACCAGTATCTTCTGTGCATATATGGAATCAGCAATTCGTCAGGCTGACTCTTTTCTGGTAAAGCACGAAGCTGCGTCAAGTCAAACTGCACTAAGGTGAGTAGAAACCCAAAACCAATAACCTAAGAAAATTGACACTCTGTAAACTGTAAAATTGACACTATGTAAACTATCAATACATGGTGTTGGTTTTAGGTGCACATTTGGTTTTGGATATAGCTACCTATTTATAACGGTAATCAAGATTCAGGAGGATTTAAGACAGAGCATTATCAAACATAATGTCAAGTTGTTCTACGCAATCAACAACGTTTAAATGAACTTTTACGTTTTGGTTGATCTTCGGGCTTTCAATGAAGAGAAGGATTATGAGTTATTATTAGACATTGACTTGCCAATGAGATAATAGAGGTAATCTACTAGTCAACTGCAATTTCATCCTCTTTGTTTGACAATAGTGGGTGTCAGTGTTGGGTGAATTGTTCATTCGGTTCTAAGGAAAAGATAGCATGTTACGGGGTGAGTGTCTTTTCATTCGCTGGTAAATGCTAACACTCACCTCACCTCAAGGAACGGAAGATTTTTGATCGTTGATTGAGAAGATGTCACCCTATCTCCGTCTTTGTAGGGTCCCTTTTTCCATTAAAGGATTCCATCAAGGCATTCACCAAGCCATTCAGTTCTCCTATCTTGACACCCCACTAATGTGAAATGCAAACACTGCTATAAATGCAGCCTTGGTAGCGGTCCAATGTATCTCAGACTAACAGTGTCAATGAAATTTCACTGGCAAGTTCATTCGTGGGAGGGTGTTTCTATTTCTCATGTTAGCTGCTCAGAGGAGGTTTAGGCCAGAGTTTGCACAGATTTCCACTTTGGAAAAGGTTTCAGATTAACTCTAATGACATGATTGCTTGGAACATGTTCTGGACTTGGTTTAGGGTGTTTTTGTAACTGCATCATGCATTTCACTATGGTTGGAAGCTGGTAATTTACACCATGGCACCTATGCACAAGTAGGAAGTACAATTTTCGAACTGCCTTTCCAAGAATCAAAACACAAATTCTGAAAATGGTGTTTCAAGGGCATATCTCAATGCCTTAAAAACACAGTAGTATTGGGGATGATCTGAAGTCCTGGGCTGCGTTGTCCGGAGCTCTTGACTGCATTTTTGAGAGGGAGTTAAAGCGATATCGAGATGAGGATAGTTTCGAAGCCATGGTTGCTGCAGTTGCACTGTGAATGTATTGCAAAGATCCTAAGAAAACTAACAGTTTCTCTTGAAAGCCATGCCTGTAGAGTGTTCATTATGCGTATCAACACACACAGGTTCCATCATGTAGTATTCAAGGCCTCCAACAAGAAAAGAAGGAATCGGACAGATCATATACAGGGTGTTTTGTTATTGCCACAATAAAGGGTAAGAATCACTCAACAAGCCATGCTAGAACTGGCTAGAACACGCACACCGTCTGTCAGGTCATGTAAGCGTAGTTCCATGCCAAAATCACAGTACTAAAACCTAAACCCTAGAAACCTCAAAATTTTGACACCACTAGACAAGCGTACGTATACGTATCTACTCTCATGAGAAGATGATCCTTCCTTTGATTTACTGCAATGGCGCTCCGCCATTCGCGTCTCGTGCAACCTTGATGAACACATCTTCCAAAGTGGTGTCCGACAGACCCCACGCTCGGATACGCAGCCGCCTCTTGTTTTCCTGAATAGCAGCGAACACCTTGGCGACAGTGACTTCGGACTTCGGGAGCTCAAACTTCTGTGTGCCTGAGAGGGCGTAAACTCTCTTGGCATTCGGGGTGAGAGACAGGGCCAAATCCATTGCTCCTGCCTCCTCCTTTTCGGGTGTTGTCATTGTGAGCATGTAGAGGCCCCCGTATCTGGCAGTCAACTGTAGTGCGGTACCAAAATCCCATCAGAAGAATTTACCCTAAACCCTAAAACCTCCAACACTCATTAAAGTATAAGCGTTCTAACAGACATCTGAGCATGGTTCCTATTATCATTTTTGTTGTTGAGACTTGTTGGTACTTGAAAGGGGATGATTCCAATGCATCTTAGCATGTAGTTTACGGACACCATATGTGCATACACCATAAATTTGCAAAGTGCTGATTCTAGATGTTCCCCAAATCAAACTTTCTTTTAGCAATGAGGGTAATAGCTATGCCCATTAATTAACCCTCATGAGGATATTAACATCAAAAAAATTTAAGAAATTTGGATGAACAGATCAGAAATCTTATTACCTCCTTGGCATTTCCAATGCAATGCAGTTCACCGTTGACAAAAATCCCCAGGCGGTCACACAAAGCTTCCGCCTCCTCCATCGAATGAGCTGCAACCGGTATCAAGTAAAGGGTTTAGGGTTTAGGGTTTAGGGTTTTTAGGGTTCAGGGTTTAGGGTCAATCTCTCGTTCCAACATGGTGTTTTTCAGAAAAAAATAGACCGAGGCAACAGGAGGACAAAAGTTGAAATAGGAAGAGTGAGTGTGTACTTGTGAGGATGATGGCACGGTCTTGCTTGGACTGCTTCACCACACTCCAGAGGTTATACCGAGACGCTGGATCCAGCCCAGTGCTCGGCTCGTCCATGTACACCACCTGCAAACATTCGAACTTAAGCTGAAACCACAATAATTTTTTTTAAGAGAATGGAAAACGAATCATTGGAGGAATGGAGTCTTTCAAGGTTTCACTGTGTTTTAGAGTTTGGGGTTATCACCTTGTTACGAAGTTTGAGTTGGCAGGGAATAATCAAGCAAGGACTTGGAAAACTGAAAAAAAGAAAAAGAAAAGGTAGATGCATGCGGGTTTCTCATACCTGTGGGTTTCCAATCAGAGAGATGGCAACGCTCAGCCTTCGCTTCATCCCACCGGAATACTTCCGGCACTGCTTGTCGGCCACACCGTTATCCCAAAGATTCACGTTTCTCAAGGAGCTTTCAACAGCCTGTGGCAAAGCAACAAATTTCACACACAATTCTTAGTGCTTTTGTTGACAAAGATCTGGGATAACAAGAGGAGTCAAAAGTTCAAAACAGAGCAACGGGTATCACTACACTAATGTATCGTATCAAAGTGTGGCTCAGGATAAATCAGTTCAGTCAAAAACCTACAATAAAATTTTCAAAATACAAGAGGTTTCTCAACGGCTCACATTGTTCAGTTCTGTTCCCATCAAGTTCTTCAGGCGCCCATAGAACAGAAGATGCTCCCGGCCAGTCAATTGTCCCCATAGCAAACTGCCCAGGAGCAACAATCACCCTATTCATTAGAAAATTCTGTGACTGACAAGGCCTATAATAAATCATTTAAAGACTCGTAACATGAAAGGAAGGGGTCATGGTGAAAGCAAGAAAAAAAAAGAAAAAAGACGTACTCATGCTGAGGGCAAACACCCATGCAAGTGTAAATTTTATCCATATCCGTAAGAATGTTCATCCCTTGAATGTATGCAGTACCAGATGTCGGCTTCAAAAACCCAATCATCTGCAATCATTCAATTTCATGAAAAGAGAAATCAGTAAACCACCT
Organism: Antitrichia curtipendula; assembly: GCA_951230915.1. Classification (NCBI taxonomy): domain Eukaryota; kingdom Viridiplantae; phylum Streptophyta; class Bryopsida; order Hypnales; family Leucodontaceae; genus Antitrichia; species Antitrichia curtipendula. The sequence continues at coordinate 12,641,625 of OX579634.1, forward strand.
CTGGCCAGTTTGAATCTCTAATATGAATAAATCAGAGGTTGTGATTCTTAGTATCCCAAAGACGATGATTATTAGTATGGCTTCCAAGGAACAAACTGTATGTTTCAAGGTAAGTACCATATTGATGGAGCTCGTTTTCCCTGCACCGTTGGGTCCAAGAATTCCAAAGCATTCACCCTTGGGCACTGCCAGAGAGAATCCTTTCACCGCGTACTTGGGAGGATTACCATCCCTGGCAGGGTAAACCCTCTTCAGATTGTTGCACACTATTGGGTACTCCGTGCTGGGATTGGCAGCTAACTCCTGGACTTGTTCCCTCTGACACATTTCCAAACAACAAAAAGAAATTTTAAAAAACAAAAAATCATGAGATCCAGAATTCATGCTTGATTTGCACTATTCAAAATCAAACGCACTTCAAGAAAATTGGGTGTGCTTTAACTGGTGTGCTCTTCAGCAAATCTGGTTTTCATAATTGAGCTCAAGCTCCCCAAACACTCACCTGCTTTTCAATGTACTAAAAATCCAATTTGAACACATTTTTGTAAATCAGTGAAGCCAAACTGACGAGTTAAACTAATTGGTAAGGAAACAAACGTGGAGGAGGAGGATATGGCTGACCTCTCGAGCAACATCGGGTCTAACAACGACCATTTTGTTGTCTTCAGCATTCATGTGAGACAGAGATTTCGAACTGCCCGTCAATTTGCGAGAGCTGGAGCGGCCCGAGTTGAGTGTGCGAGCAGCAGAAGTGTTTTTTTTGCGCTTGAAGTTCAAGAAAAACAAAGGATGCCTGTTGATTCCACCCGCAGATGATACCACTTGATCCAAGTACAGGGTCAGCGTCATGAACACGATCCATTCCACAAACAAAATGACCATAACGTCCGACATTCCATTCTTCTTGTCCTTCAGGTTGCTCCACTGCATGCCTTTGCTGCCCTGAGCCCCCATTCAAGATTCAAATCAATCCCAACCCGCATATTTTGCATAAAAACAGGGTTTTCAGTTTGGGTTTTGTAACCCTAAACCCCAAACCCTAAAACACTGAAAACACTGAAAAGGTTTTACTTTACTCTTATGAACATATTTGTGCACTCAAACTACTGCCATCAAAATATGTTCACACATTGTTCATTTGATTGTTTGTGTTTCCCCTTTTATTTTCTGTTTTTTATTTATTTCTGTAGCAAGAGCAGAACATCATTAAATAGAAGAAAATGTCAGTATTGAAATGCATTTCTATGTGAATGAAGAGGACTATCAAGAGGTGGTAATACTACTATGGCTCGAAACCAGTTGCTGGTTCAGGTGTTACCGTATACACAGCCTGGAATGAATACTGTGCAAACTCCCAAAGACCACGATACGTTGCAAATGGGGGAATGATCTGTAACGCAGTGACAACCTTCCCTGCCAGAAAACAGAATGTCGGATTCCTTGTTTCAGCATGTTTTGAAGAAATAAAAACAAAAAATCCAACAATGATGAAAAGTGGACCAACACAACAGCTTTGAAAATGCAGCCCCTATTCTACTTCTGAAAAAGAGCAAGTTGCAGAGGATTGAACTTTTTCCCATCGTGAGCCAAAGAATTTCTCAACTTTGAGTACAAAAAAGAAAAGTGGAAGAAGAAGTTAAGAGTCCACTTACTGCTCGTGTTCAAGTCTACAACGAAATTCTGGAAGAAGAAGCTGCTGAGTAGTCCACTTCCAAACACGTACAGATAGCCCACCACTGCCACCACCCAAGTGCCAGAAAAGCATGTGAGTCACGCTATACTAGAAAAAGCGGCCAATTCCAAAGAATGTAAGGACTTTTTCACCTAAAAGAGGTTATCTAAGCGATCATGTTTTAACAACCAAACAGAACTTGTGGAATGTGGCATATTATATATATTCAAACACGAAAATCTTTCCCCACCGGCAACTGACGACTGAGAATAAAAAGTTGGCAAAGCAAACCTGTAGCAGTTCTCACATTCTGGAAAACATTGGATACCAGGAAGCTGAAGGAAATAATCATGTTGACGTAGAGAAAGTAGAACACAGCTTGTAAGCTGTACGAGTTTTTGGTAAAGAAATTCAGCCCTGCGAAACCATTCCATTGCACCAGCCTGTGGATAAGCTTTCAGCAACAGTAAATACAATATCATGTACACAGGTCAATGCGCGATGTCATTGCAATTGTAATTGTAAACACAGGTCTTTGGATTTTAAAAAGATGCACTTTAGAAAGAGGAATTTGACCATTTTGATTGAGAGGAAAAAAACAGCAGTGAGCAAGCAAGCAAGCAAGCAAGAAGTTTTCTATTCACTTACGAATGATGGAACCAAATATGATGAAGCAGATCATATAAAGACAGAAGACACTCAAATAATAGATGTAAGTGATTCCCCAGTAAGCGCTATCCTTCAGGCCGTGCATTTTCATCATCATCCGGAGATGATACTGCTTCTCATACACCAGTGCAGTTAACACCACCTAAACCATAATAAAAAAAAAAAAACCCAATTTGTCATGGTTGCGCATAAAAAAATACAGGCTGTTACATTCGATGTCACCTAAAATTTTGTCAGCTTAGACATAAAAAAACCCTCTCTGGTTTCTTATAGTGAGCGTAAAATTCTTATCAAGCAGTTTTTGCACAAAAAAAAATTATTGGGCAACCTTCTCGCTCATATGAGAAGCATAGTGAATGTAGTACCGATTGACGGTTGTTCAAGTGGAATGGCTTTGTGCCCACCAAGTTTTGCAGGAAAAAATGTTAGTTTGTCCTTATTTACGTGTTTCAGAAATGAGGTCAATTTTGAGCTCTTTTGGAGAGAAATGTGGCCCGTTTTGAATCTAGAAGCAGCAATTAGATCATTAAAATTATAGCTTATATTGTGGTCTAGCAGCTTCGAGTTAGTTGCTTTCAAGGAAAGGAAAGAAAATAAATAAATAAACTTCAAGTAAAAGGGAGCTTACAGGAAAGAGGAATCCTAAAACCCACATATAAAATAGGGGTCCAATCAATGATGAGAAATCAAGCCGTAATTGTGTGTCGGGCTTTGGCATTTCTTTCACAAACAGTAATGGTAGGTTTGTCGCTGGACCCGCCTTCAAGCGAAGGAAGGCTTGCGTTGCCTACAAACGCCCCACATAAATTTGTGTTCAGCAAGGTTGAAAAACTTGAACACCTATAGACATCAAAATATAAGAGCTGAAAGAGAAATTCTCCTCTAAATATCAAAGTCCTCATGTCTTCTTCTTTTTCCATTAAAGCAATGCAGTCTTCCTGTTTGTTAACACACTATAAAAAAACAATATTTTTCGATGTCTAAGCAAACGGATTTTTTGGACATTCAATGTAACAACCCATGTTTTTTTATGTAAACAATGTGACGTTCAATACGACATGAAGATGTTACATTGGATGTCATTGTTGACATTAAAAAGCAAGTTGTTACATTGGATGTCCAACAAAATTTATTTGCTTAGACACGGGGTTCTTATAGTGATAGATACTATAGAGAAAAGTTGCCACTATTCCTACTTGGTTTTGTAACCACTTGTATCTGCATTTATGTTTCCAACATATGCTCCTTTTCCATCCCTTAATCTTCTCTCATTGTATTTTTAGATGAGAATGGAAAAAAAATGGACACCATCCACAAGTAACTTATCAAGGTCCTCATAATTCTTTAGCCATGGCAGACAACATTTCTCTCTTTCTATTTACAGGTGATATGAAAGTGCACGGACAAAGTAAAATTTCTACAACCCCTTATATGCAATCGTATAAATTTAATGCTTACATCATTTTTTTTTTTTGCGTGTCTCAGCCTTCTTGTTGTTTTATCTTTATATAAAGAAATAGGAAGAAGGGAAGAATGTCATGCTTACAAGAAGGCTATGAAAAAGTACGAAACATTTCTTCACCAATCAAGGGATAGCCAAAGGAGACTAACCATATTCAAGGCACGAGAGATGCGTATTAGATTGGAAGGGCCTTGCTCACTTGGGTCGGCATAGGTATCATTGAACCAAATGTTTACATCAAACAATGCTGGATTGGTATTCCCAAAGTCATAAGCTGCAACAACAATCCAACCCAAAATTCAGTTCACCCCAATTTTTTTTTTTTTGTTAAAAGTGCACAAAGAAAATAATAGCACAATTGTGGTCTTTGGGCACCAAGGAATAGTGTCAAAGCATGGTGTCCAAGGCCCACATTGGCACTAAGCTAGCGCCAACATGTCCCACATTGGGACCATGATTTGACACTATTTTGACACTATTCCTTGGTGCCCAAAGACCACCCTTTCTACTAAAGTACTTTGCTCTAAATGCACCCATCTTCTTCAAACCGCTCCTATAATTAGCTTTGGAATGGATTTGAGGTGGTCCTTGAATCGACCACTTTAGCCATTGAGTACATTGAGGAAAAAATATTATTTATTGTGAGAGCCAATCATTCTCCTTGATTTCTTCACATCTCTTTATAAGTTGGAAGTGGATAGGTTTTGGAAGACCTATAGTCACAAATAGGTGCCTCGGAGAGAAATCTTTGAAAATTCATAACTAATTCCAAGAAGGTCCAAAAAATATGAAACGACTTGGCTTAGATGCCAATTCCACCATTCTTCCTACGAAATTTTACTTACAATTGTTTCGAGGACTTTAGCTTCTCCAAAAAAAGGCAGTCAGCTCTTAAATGGTCGCTTTAAGAGCAGACTACCTTAGTGGTTGCTAACGGTGGGTTTAGGGTTTATGCTTTGCAAGTTGCGACCAAAGTGTGGATCCCATCAATTCAAGTGTGGATCCCATCAATTCAAGTGTGGATCCTATCAACAGAGGCAGAGAGAGAGAAAAAAAAAAAAAAAAAAGAGATTTACCAACAGGGACTTCGTTGGATTGCCGATCGCCTTTGTACAGTGCAGCGTTCACCGAGGAAGCATTGCCGCGCCACAATGGCTTTGTTTCCAAGCATGTAAAATCTGCGTACAACTCAATGCAAGGTACAGTTACAGATCAATTCTGGAAAGTCCCAAGGAGCTTTTAAAAAAAAAGAAAGGAAGACCTGTGGATTTCCCTCAATATGAGCTGCACATGGACTCAAAGGGTCGATCGATCGAAAGCACCATGAAACAAAAGGCTTTCAGTAAAATTAGGAACTTTTAGAAACGTCTCGAGAAATCAATCCCATAAAAGTGGATTTTCCTCATGGTTCATTTAAGATGGAGGTCTCTCAACGCGGTCCTGGCGGGCCTCTTCTTGAGAGATTCTCTTCATGAAACAATTTACTGAGGACCCTGTTGTAAGCTTGGCGAAACATAAAAACAATTCAAGATCTGGTTTGGTTTTTTTTTTTTGAAACAAATGAAACGATATTTCATTGCAACAATTCAAGATCTTGACTGAAAGAATGTGGGTGAGACAGGGGCAGACTTTGACTGAAAGAATATCCTGCGCCAGCAGTGAAAGAAACGTTGAAGTCACTCAATCCCGCACAGGTGGGCCGAAGGAAGTACGTCGCCTGAGAGGAAGTAAATGCCGACTCGATCAGAAGATTCCCGTACATAATTGTATCTGAACCCTGTAAGGTAGAATACATAGTCAATTCTAAGCTTAAATTCCAAACAAAGCACTCCTGCGCAAAAGCAAGGAAATGACACGACATCCACTCGTGAGAAAAGGTTATGAATCTCCACAACAAGTTTAGAACTTGCAGCAACGTGACCGGATTCTCTAACCCTCTAAAAATCCCACTTGAGAAGGGTAAGCACACGCAGATTTCAGCTATTCAAACATTTTGATAGAGAAAAAAACTTACCACCACGAGCGAAGCAAGCGAATACAACGGGTCGGAGATGCTTAAGTTTCCACCAGTACCTAATAGGTAGCTCGCCATAGCTGGGGCATGACAAATTTTTTGGTCAAAACAACAGCCAAAAAAAACACTGCACATGGTAATCTTAATTGCAGTAGTAAAATCCATCGCCAGGGGTTGTCAGAGTTGGTGACTTGGATGCAATTTCAAACTTTGTCAAAATTCGCAATTCCTGCAACGTGATTCTCCCTTTCGTTCGAAAATCTGTCCATCTCGGCTCAAGAATCACGTCTGAAAAGCACTAGAAATTTCGTAGTCCTTCCAGTTACGTTGCCGAAATCCACAGGGAGACTGAATGATCCCTGGTTCCCGGATTGCCATTCCCAGTTTACACTGTTGCCAACAAGGAAAATTCGTGCCACTCATTTTCGCTGTTTGCCGCTTTTTCCTGATCTCCCCGTGTCAGTGCGAAATCCTTTAAGAAAGTTCTGGTAATTCCTTAACGGAAGAAAGGATAATCTCCTTGTGATCGCCTCCTTTTCAGAGCACAAGACAGCGCTACTAAGTGGCAATAATTCGCGACGACATTCTAGGTCCGAATTTGGAGTTTTTACAACAGGGATTCGTGACTGATATCAAAACTGTGACACACCAACAACGCCATTTTCTCTCCAGATTCTTCCGAAATGCTAGTTACACTTGCTCTGAGTGAAAGAGACGCTTACCATCAGCGGCGGTGCGGTTGCTGCCGGTGTACGGAATGGTCAAGGCGCACGTACCCGCCTCCCTGCAAGTGGAGCCGTTCTGCGTGAGGTCCGGAAACGCGGCGCTTTGCGCGGCGCGGTACTTGGGCCCTGGGACTTGCAGCACGGCAGGCCATGGCGTGGGGTTGGCAATCCCGCAGAAGGGCGCTTGGTCCGGGGTCGAGTACTGGATGCCGCACACCTTCACGGGCGTTGGTCCGCCGTTCGGGTTGGGCTCGTCTTCGCACCCGCACTTGGCGTCGTCGCCTAGGAGCCTATTGATGGTGACTTGAATGACCGCCAGGAGGATGCAAAGGAAAATAGGGAAAAACACCAGGCAGCAGTTGGTTCGCCAGTTGCGTTTCTGGAAGGTCAGGTTCTTCCGGAACAGCGCATTCGCTTGCGTCTTCTTCGCGGTGGCTCGCTCGGTTCCTCCGACGGTTCGACCGCTCTCCGGATCCGCCGAACGACCATTCATCGCTACGATCGCAAATTCAGACGGACGAACTAAAACCTCCGATTCTTCGACTCTAGAAGGCTGGACATGTTCTAAAAAAATCTGAAAGAACGTACACGACGAACTCGACGAAATGAGTTCTTCCTTTTACCCTTAAATCTTTTCCGCCTCAGGCTTCAAAGGAAGTTTACCGATTGATCCCTGAATTCCTGCTCGCCGACTAAGTTAGAGGCGTCCCAAGCTCCAGAATGCGACCCCACATCCGAAAACACGTACCGACACACGAGTGCGAATCGAAACCTGAGTCAAAAGTTAGGACACAATGCTAATGTCGAATCGACGTGTGGAGAGATCGACGATTCCCGACTTCCCGAGTGACCCCAATTGGCGTGCGAGACTCGGAGTCTTGCAACGCCTCCCTGCGAGCTTGGATCACCGAGTGAACAGTGGAATAATGGATCGGTATTCATGGAGGCACGATCGAACGCACCAGGACCCGCTTTTGCTGATGCAACTAAATCCCGAGGTGGGTCCCCGAATAATGTAAGTTTGAATGCCAGCTGCGTGTCCCGACTGAGGAATCCAGCAAGAATTTCATTACTTTAAATAAGGAAGAGTTCATCGTTGCCAAGCTAAGTTAGTCGGCAACGATGACTGAGGAGTGAGCGAGGAACCGAAGGCAGTCCAAATCGAACGGGCTTCCTGGAAGCTGGATTCCTCGATCGATTGGCAGTCCCCAGGCACGTCGCAGATGGAATTCTGGCGGAGAAGACTGACGGGATGGATCATCTACCACACAAAGGCGCAAGTGCGCAACGGAAGCACGTCATGGGACAACATCGAGAACGCGGCACAGTCGGTGAACCCAAGTGACTAGCTCCCACCGGAAGCCACGCCGTGCGGACGCTAACCGGTGGTAGGGATGGACCCGGTGGTGGGGATGGATCTGGACAGAGGGTGTTGATGGGATCTCAATATTTTGGTTGCACGAGCTATTTCAGGAGGGGTGCATAACATTATTAACCTTCAGCGGGGGGCCCCTTTTTCTCCCCCATATCAGGACCCCCCCATTCGTTGATATGGTCTTGTCAGAGCTACAGGGATCTCCAAACCAATTGGATGTACTCAACTATAACTAAAATTTCCCCCCAGGCATCCAGGGGGGGATTATACCTCATGTCAAAGGGAGTGCAGTCGTGCGGTTAACAATGTTATGGTGGGTGGGGTGAAACCTGCCCCTGTTTTTTTGGGGTTTTTTTAAGTAGAAGGGGACCTCCTAGAGTAATTTTAGGCCGCAAGCCCCAAATTTGCCAAATTTTTTTTAAAAAAAAGCCTCCGGACCCCCTAAAATGAGAAAGCCAGAAATTTGAGAGGGCAAGGGCCCACCTCCTAAAATAGCTCGTGCAACCAAAATATTGAGATCCGTGTTGATGCCACCCCAATTGGGTCTACTACTGGGAGCTAGCTGCCCGGCATTCTCTTGCCCACCTTTGATCACGCAATAGGTCCATCTCCACCACTAGTTAGCGCCTACACGGTCTAACTTCTGGTGGGAGCTAGTCACGCGTCAAATTGAGTGGATGACGGTGGATTCAATGACCCAAGTGACTAGCTCCTACCGGAAGTCAGGCCGTGCGGGCGCTAACCGGTGGTCGGGATGGACATGTTGTGTGATCAAAGGTGGGCAAGAGAATGCCGGGCAGCTAGCTCCCAGTAGTGGGCCCAATCGGGGTGGCATCAACACCCTTCGTCCACAGCAAGTCCATCCCCACCACCGATTAGCGCCCGCACGGCCTAGCTTCTGATGGGAGCTAGTCACTTGGTGTGCCCTTGCATACTTGAGGCTAAGGATGTGATTGGAGACCCCCACCGTCAACCACTCAATTCCACTTGCAATATAATGATCCCATCTCCATGCTTTTTTGGCAGTCCATGTGTCCTTTTTTTGTTCTTCTCCACTATCCTATGTTGTTGCTTGTGTGTTGCGTCTCTCTTCAGTCTTCACCACCATGCTAGGACAAAATTTGACAACAAGATTCTCCAAAATTTGCGGGTGTGCATCACTGCAAGGACTCACTATAATTCTTGAGTGGCCGCTTTGAAAGTGGCCATCGCAAGAGTCTCAAAGGGGGTCAAGAAGGTGTAAGGGTACTCCACAAGCCATTGCAGCTAATTTCAATGGGCTATAGTGGCCATGCTCTAAGGTAGGAAGCTCAAAAACTGCTCATGTAATGACTGGTCTACCTTCTTCATGTATTTTTTTCAATGGGAATGTTTTTAGCTCATTTTTCTAACAAAGAAAAATCATTGTGGAATGTATGACAAGGAATTTCATATTTTTTTTAATATTATTGAATTATTTATGAATTTTCAAACATATTGTATTGTAGGCACCTATTTATGACCCTAGGTTTTATAAATTGTGCACTTGCAACTTGTACAAAGAAATGGAGACATCAAGGAGAATGATTGGCTTTTGCAATAAATAACATTTTTTTCTTGATCCATTCAATGACTATAGAGGTCAATTTAAGGATTGTCTTATGTCCGTTTTAGAGCTAATTATAGGGACAATTTTGAATGCCCAAGTGGATTTCGAGCCTTCTACCTTAAGTTAAGTCGTGCCACTTCATATTAACCCAAAAGGTGTGTAGTCACCCAAACCAAGGCAGTCACCAAAATATTATGATTATTGGACCAACGGGTGCATTCTTTGTTTCTTTAGTTAACAACAAAGCCATCCTTTAGAACTTTAAGTTTGTAGGGTCCTTAATCCAAGAACATCACTTTAATCACTGTGAAAATCATCCTTTTGATATTGTGCAAATCATTTGCTTAAAAAACAACAAGAGCACTTATTGGAATTCAAACTATTGTACAAGGCCTTTCATTTTCACACAAAATTTCCAAGGATGAACATCTGCACTTCTATCTTATATAAAAGGATTCTCTATCATCCATTGGATACTTTTAGGTTGCGAGCTGTTACAAGGTTACAAAGTTAACCCCTAATGATCCAAATGATTGTTTTCAAATTGTTGCCCCTCTTTTTAAGAATTTTTCGTTTTCAAATTGGTATGGTCAATAAAAATAATAATTTCTAGAAAATAGACTACATTATGAATCCCAATGGCAATAGTTTCATCAAATTCCAAGTTAAACTCCGCCTTGTGGAATTTTTAAAAGTTGAGTGGTGTAAATGTAGTTCAAGATTCATTTTTTTGGGGGGGGGGTATCAATTTGGACAGGATTGAAAAATTAGCCAACTAATGTAGTTGCACCTCAAAAAATGGCAAATCCAAGGAACTCAAGGAGAAGACAAAGTGTGCCCATTCTTGTTTTTCTTACAAACACTACTCTCAATTCAATGATTTCCATACATTGCAAGCTCAATCCAAAATTGCAAAATGACCAAAATATTGTAAAATTTTAGACGGACATTTTCAACTCTCTTGTCTTTCATTGAGCACAAAAAGTTCATCATTTAAAAATATTCTTACTAAGATAAGGTCTTCAAAGTGCACTGCCATGTTTTTCCATTGACCCAAATAAAACTTTAAACTTAAATATCTACTAAACTATATGGTCAAATAATCTGAAATTTTTGAGGCACTCACCCTCAATGTAAAATACAAGATTTTAAAATTACATTCTATCCAATCCCAAGAAAAAATGAACAAACAAATAGTTCTTGGCAATTTTGGCCCATTTTGAAGGTACACCCCCCTTGAGTCATTAGGGGTTACAACCCAATTGTCAGCCCAATTCAAAACCACCAAAATCAACCAATAGGAGTGTTTAACTCCTAAATGCCCAACCGGCCATATATGGTCAATTTGAAATTTCAAGATTATTTTGGTGTGAGCACCCAAATTCTTCTGTTTGTTTTTAAAAAATTTACAAATAGTTTTGAAGGTTAACTATGGGAAGCCTTCATTTTTCATTGTAAAAGGTAACTATTTAATTTTTGAGAGGTCCTCAAATGCATACATGTACCATTAGTGAAGAATAAAACTTTCCAGTTTTACTTCATTTTTCAGCTTTGAGCAAAGTTTGCCAATTTCATTTGATTTGAAAACTAAAAAATTAAAAATTGTACATATCCATTTGCCAAAAAAGGTTTCAATGGAAAGAGTAAAGCATTTTCATGATTTTCATTGTTGAAAATTTAAACATGCAAGTGTTGATTTGGAGTTATTTTCAATTTTTATTTATAAAAAAATTGCATTTTAACAATTGCAAGGTTTTTGAAAGTGCATTTTAATGTGCTAACACAATTTTTAGTTGTTTATGATACCTCCAATCTCCCAAAATTCTTATATGCAATTTCTCAAACATTGTAGGAAAAGATAGTATACTAAAAATAGTATAACTACATTTGTCTTGTTATAATCTCACAACTCCTATGCAATTTCACACTCAAAATTGGAATACCTCCTAATATGCAAGCTCTTTAAACATCTATACAGTTAGATTTTGGAAGAAAAAAATTGTTTCATTGGAGATAATTATAAGCACATGTTCTTTTTTCATAGGAAAAACATACTTCAAAAGGCTTGGGCATTTAGAGGTTAAGGTAGACCAGTCCAAATCTGTCCATTGCCCAATTCCATTCCCTATTTTTGGCCCCAATTCCGTCCATTCAAACATCCAAATCTGTCAAAAAAATATCCAAATCCCTTTAAGATTTTGACAAAATCAATGCATTAATGACACAGTGGATAATGTGTCAATCCTTGATTGGTAGGAAATTAAGTACCAATAGACACATGAAAAGGCAATTGGGAGTTGTTTATGGGACGTTCATGACTCCACTCTATGGACAGTTTTGTAATTTCAAAGGTAGATGACTTCAAAAATTCATAAATTAAAATTACAATTTTAATCGGAAAATAATAATTCCACATGGGTTTGATCCGTGAAACAAGCACACACCTCTAAAATATATGTGCCCCTCTTGGAATTGGCTCTAAGATATTCAAAATTCCAAATCAAGGTGGTAATAGGCTTGTCTACCTTTAGATGACAAAGAATCTTCCCAATAGGGTAGAAGTGCAGTTATTCATCCTCATAATTTTGTTGTGAAAAGGCGAGGTCTCCTATAGTAGTTTGACTTCCAATGAGTGCTTTTACAATTTTGTAAGCAAATGATTCATACGGTCACCAAAGGGATGATTTCCACGGTCACCCACCCGTCTTGTAACCCTTAAACGTTGAGGCAGACGTTTTGCGTCCGATGAATGACAAGGTAATCTCCTGTGTGGATAGAAGTGCAACTATTCATCCTCCAAATTTATTGGGAAAAAAGAAGATCATCTACCATAGTTTGACTTCCAATGAGTGCTTTTGCATTATTTTTAATCCAACAATTCACACGGTGTCAAAACAGATGATTTTCACGGTTATGAGCCTGTCGTTTAAGGATTAAGGGATAAAATGGAGCCACTAAATGGGAGCATGACGAATTAACCTTGTAACGCCGGGACAACCATTTTGTGGCTTTTGGATGATTGTGCAATCATCTGTACATTGCTTGAAATTTTTTTTTCATCCATTTCATTTTTGTTCACCCTCCATGGTGGATTACAAAGAGTTTATATTTAAATTTGTAGTCATGCAAGTGTCTATCTTCACATAAATGAGAAGTTATTAAAAAAAACGGATCACAAAATATGCTATTTTAGTGTATTTTGGGAAGTTGTTGTTCCTTGCTCTAAATCTGAAATTTCTCCACAAAAATGATATTTTTTGAGTTTGAGCCCAACTAATAAAATGAAGTTCATCTAATCTATTTTCTTCTCCAATTTGAATTTTGAAAAAATTCTTAATATTGCATATTTTATTGCAATTTGAACTTTGGGTGTATTTTCAATGTTTATTATTTTCTAATTATAGAATGAGACGGAAATTGAGTTTACACCATGATGTTTGTCATTGTAATATACACACATGGTGAAATTTTCAGTTTTTTTGAAATAATTTCTATTTGATGTGATTTTTCATTTCTTTTTCTTCAAAAACTCTCAAAAAAATCAGTTTTCCACAAAAAAATCTAAATTTTTTCTGAAGTAAAGAAGACATGTAATTTCATCTCTGAAAAATAAATAAATTTTTTTTCATACAATGCATATCTAGTTGCAAAATGGCAGCAAATTGAGTGATAGGCACTGAGGCCTGACATCAGTGGTTATAGGCCCGTCATTTAGGGGTTAAGTATTTCGTAGTTCAAATCTGTGGTCATAGGCCCGTCCTTTTGGGGGTCATTTGTGTACGGATACTCAGCGCTCATTCTACGAAGCCTGGAGTCAGTGATTCTCTGCAACTTCGTGTCCAAGCTGCTTTTCGGAGCATTTTGGGGACACATTCCTGGTTTCACTGATCCCCGACTTGTTTCAGGCGGTAGTCGGCTTCATGCTCTTCCTTGCTAGCCACTTCAAACAGTGGCTTACAGCATCTCCAGCATTGGGAGGCAATGGAAACGGTAACGCAATGTTAAGGTCGAAGTTAGTGCTTTGGCATGCCCACCAACATTACACTACGTGCTTCCCACTTACTTGTACATATATAAACGCCAATCAAGTAGGCCAATCACTGTGAGGGCGATTAACCCTTACAATTAGCCCCTACAATTCCTTAAAATCAATCAAATCGTGTTTTTCTGAGGTTTCGATCACCTGCTGCAGTTTTGACCTTGAATGACATTCCCGTGATCAATTCTCCTGGACACTGTAAAAGAAGACTAATGGTCAACCCAATCTGCACTACAGCAGGTTTATGATCATTATCAAACCTTTCTCAAGTCCCTTCACGAATCAATGAAAACATTCGGCAATTGTGAAATGAAAAACTGCACATCAGTGCTGTATACTTGGACTCCAGAAAAAACAAACCCTCTTTCGGCTTCTGACAGACTCCGACGACCATGTACTGTACTGCAGTTATGCCTGCAGTCCAATGAAAGAGGTGACCACGTGAGGCTACCTTCCTCTTCTGGAATTGAGATTGAGATGATTCCAACAGCCCCCATCCACAAACCAAGAAAACAAAACATCCCCCAGTAAGTTACCACAATCAATCCAATTTCCACTTTGAGAAACACAAACATTTTGGATGTGGGATTTCTCGCTTGCAAAAACAGGCCTGAAAAAATAAAATTGGTAGGCAATTGGTATGGAACTGGCAAGCTGTCGTGAGGCTTTACCTTGCAAGCACAAGCTTTGCAGCGAGTGCCCAGTTGATGAGTCGAGGATAGTAAACACCTGGGATGGTTACGGACGCCACCACTCCAGCTTTCGCTTGGATTGCTGCGCGGATGACTGCCACCCGACTGCAATGGCGCCCACCTCTCACTTCACCGGAGAGTAGCCTTAAAACTGTTTTCTAAGTAAGAGTTGTGCAATGTTTCAAAACCTGTGGACAACATCGTGAAGAAAATCTTTGCCATGATTCGTGAGGAGACCTCCCTGTGGTCACGTGAAGGGCCTCTTCAGCCTCCCTATGATCACTGTGACCATAAGAAGCCCTCCCCATGAAAGATCTTGTTTTTTTTATCTCATCAAAAGAGTTTTCAAACAATCTCATTTCCTATGGATATTAGTCCTTGGGGTCTGAAAGTGCTCAGCTGTGGGTAGATTTTTGAGTTCTTGAGGTTTGTTTTTCACTCCCTCTGTCCCGAAATGATTGTCCACGTACAATTTTGTTGAGCCAATTTCATTGACTGTATTGTGAAAAAACATAATTAAGAAAGGTTCCAAATCTTATATCACTAAATTGCATACATGGGTTCATTGCAACCTAAATAAAATTAGCCACAAGGAAATATTGTTTGGGACCTACTCAAAACAACTAGAAGAAAAAACATGACATTCAAAGTGGACAATCATTTCAGGACAGGACAGAGGGAGTAAGTTTATTTTTATTTATTTTTATGTGGCCAGGTATTAGCAGCCGAAAGATGGAGGAGGCTGATGTCAAGGCGTGTGGAGAATTATTTAGCAAGGGCATGGGGTATGCGCGTGAAAACGATATAAGAGCAATGCTCGCAAGTTGGCCAGAAGGGTGTTGGGTGGCCACAACTCATGACGACACCATTGTGTAAGCCTCTCCGCAGCAGTCTTTTTATTAAGTGCTCCACAACTTGAGCCGGGATATTCGTATTACAGGGTTTCCTTATTTCATCTGAGGTTTAGGGTCTTCAAATTGCGAGGCCGGGTCTTCAGTGCGTTTGAGTCTTGATGAAAGAAACCTGTACTAGTATAGGCTGTGCTTCCTCCTCCGGGTCCTGTATGATACTGTTCTAGGTCGTGGTGAATTAAACGTTCCATAATGGAGTCCAGTATGACAAACTTCATCACTTTGGGGCTTGAAAACGATGCAGGGGATACACTACGGGTCTGTTCCTGCTTGGTCACGCAATGGCATCGAGTGAGTTATACTTTCACCGACTAGCTTGCGATTTCTCTACAGATTGCTGCACAGTTACCTAAAAATCGATTTTTGGAGGAGTGACGCACACAATAGAAGTAGTCTACCCTTCTCGATCATTCGAACCTCTGCTGAGGGATGGTATGTACACTTGGATGACTGACTTACCATCTAAGGAGATGCCAACGGAGGATGCAGCTTACATTCCAGCATCAGGTTCGACTGTACCAAAGAAGGATGTTGTGCACTCGAACGGGTCTGAACCCTAGGCTTGCGTGGAGGCAAAAGCTCTTCCGATTTGACCCTGACTCCATGCCAGTAACCTCAAGTTAGAAAAACTAACAATCCAACACATGGAGATCAGATCGATTAGAATAACAATTTGATCTCAAGAAAGTTTAGCTCTAGTACCCGAACTGATCTCTCCACAGCTCTATAACGATCTCCCCATGAAAGCGCACTCCTACATATATCGGTTTAAATGCTTAGAGTTGGACACAAACTAGGTTGGGAAGATGAACTTGTACCGTGTTGAGGCGGATAATTGGACGGTGATTTCCTCTTCTGAACATGCTCTACGATTGCTTTCACGGAGACAAAACCCTAAGTATTCCATGGCTCAATGTTCATGATCAAATGGCACTCTTCGTGACGGTCAGCTTATGATTCCCCGAAGATGCAGCTGTAATGCCTGGTGCTAGCAAATCATGGAACCTGGATCAGTGCTCACCCATGTCGATGCACGCGACGCCGATCACTTTGCCCTCGCCATCAAATGCCGCCAGTTTGTAGTACGACGGATGGGCCACCATGGTGGCGATCAAATCTCCACGTAGAAGGCGCGGTAGAAGACTTCGCCGGCGTCGTGCACATCCTCCACCCGCATCTCGCGGATGCTAAACCCTGGCTCGTCGACATCGATCGGCAACCGCAGGAGCCATGATATATCCTCGAACAACTACTCCAGCAGTTTCTCGTCGATCCAAATGCACTAAAATTGCGAAAGCAATTGAAACCAATTCAAAACAAAGACCAAGTCTTGGAAACCTCAAACTGCCGGTCCCTTCAAACACCCACACCCTGTCACTTGCAAAACTCTCGAGAGAAACCGAAATGATGACCTTAGCGGACATATTTGGGAAGCATCCGAGAGCGAGGCTATGCCAATGTAGGTCAGAGTCAACTGAAAACACTTGGAACCAATGAACGGGAAGTACCGGCATCTAGTTACGACCTAGCCAAAAAAATTTGAAGAATTTCAAATGGCATAGAAATGTTTAGGATGGGTTACCGAATGAAAAAATAATATTTTCGGAAATGGACCGGGTAGGAAAATTAAACCTTGGCAATTTGGCCGTCCGTCCTAGGGATATATAGGAAAATTACCAATGTAAATACCTTTTTCTCGACGGGCAGCTGACTAGTCATATACTTTCTAGGAATTTTTTTTAATGTGTACATAATATACTTATATCTTATAAAGTTATAAGTCTATCACACATTCACACCAACTCACCAATTATCCTTTGTTAACCCCTAAAACCCTGTTTGTCTCCTCGGGGGACAATTTGGGTCCGGGTAGGTTCCTGTGACCTCAATTTGTAGAGAATTTTTTTGGGATTTTTTGAGGTTGTGCGGTTTTGCGAGAGCTTTGTGGATATATAATTTTTATTTCAATTGATGCCTGAGAGAAAAAGTTATGTCAAAAATAGAGTTTGGCGGGCAGCACAAAAAAATCACAGAAAGTCAAAATAAATTTCTTAAATATTTTTTTCAAAATCTATGTCTTTTTGTCTACATTTGAAGCTTTGATTCATTCTATTTGGACTAATAATGAAAAAGTTATGGACAATCTTAGTTTTTCGGGCAATCTAAGCATCTTCTTGAAAAAATAACTTTTAGGATTCATTTTTTAATGCAATTTTTACAATTTTTAGAATTCTTTTTTTAGACAAGGTTGAATTTGCTTTCTAGAACAATCTCACCATTGGAATTATGGTATTTCAATTTTGTCTTAGAGCTATTAATGATTTAGTTGTTCCTTCAATCTTGAACCTACTTCTACTTAACAATTTTTTAATGAGTAAAAATTTAGTGTTTTTTTCTTGAATTTTTTTTCCTAGATTCTCAACTGAAGTATTCAACATATAAACTTAGAAAATCAAAATCAACAATACAAAAAATTTCAGTTAAATAGGTTCAAAGCCCAAAAATCTAGTCAAGCAAGGTGCAAAAAAACTTATTTTCTTCACTTTGAATGCAAATATCTTGCAATCTATTTGTTCAAAGTTTCTGAAATTTCTTGCACACATTCTCATACTAGTCTAGTATAAGATCCTATGGTTAGATATGCAAAAAAAAACAATTTTTATAGTTTTTTGCTCTTTGCAATAGAAGTGGCAGTTTTGAGTGTGTTTTGATGGAGAAAAGGCCTCAGGGTTTTAGGGGTTAAGAGGCATCAATACTTTCAACAGTGAATGGCTTTTATTCACTATCAATCTGTAAAAGCGTGAAGTACTGTGAACTGTGAAATTGTAAATCTACAGAAGCTTTTACCGCTGGGATAGCTGACACGGTAATTAATCTTGGACCGTCGATCATGGCCGTCAAGCTGCCTGCATCTCAGTCGTGACCGTGACTCCGTGAGGTTTGACCGCATGACCATAACACTGCAAGTCTACGGCAATAGCAACACAACACAACGTTAGGATTTTACATTTTGGGGGAGTGATTGCAACATTGAACTTCCTTAGTTTTTTTCATGTAGTAATCTGTTCAATGCATTGTTGCTTTTTGTAAACTCTCATTGCACGTGATTGGTTTGCTCGTGTTATCCTATGATTGTGAGTTGTGAAGCTTTGCGAGCGTGGGCAAGTGGGCTTGTAGAATTATTTTGTTGTAGAATTAGAGTCTTTGTTGGCCCATTTCGGTGTGGATTGATCCCATGTAAGCTTCACTTTTCCTACCCTTGTTGATATTGCAACGTGCAAGCGTGAGTTTTTGTCTTTTAAGCTGCAGTGTACCAGCGAAAGGAGGGACAAAAATTTTAGGGACTTATGAGGAATGATCACGTGGATTCATTCCTTGCAAGTCCGCTATCCTAACCTTCTTGTTCTTGCTAAGTTGGCTTCAGTGTAATGTGTTTCTACAGCCACATGTGAGCGTGCTTTCAGTGTCCAAAATCTAATCAAAACTCGTGTGAGGAACATGTTGGGCAGCAAACATTTGGAGGCAATGTTGCAAATAGCTTTAGAAGGCCCGGATGATGAGCTAGATGATATTCTTTGTGATGCTATCCTTCTTTGGAAAAACGATAGCAAGTATCGTTTCTTGTATTTTAATCCCTCTTTGTATTTGAATGGTTCAGATGGACTTAGTATAAGTATTGGGTCTTTTTTGTCAGTTTGAAGTTCAAATTGATGCTAGTGGTACTGAAATGTCTTGACTTGCAATGTTTAATGTACTAACCAGCCTTCGAAAAATACTTGGACCCTCTTTTGGATCCTTGTATTTTTCGAAGGCTACATCCTTGGCTCTAATTTGGTAGGGGCTTAACCAAGTTCAATTCCTGTCAAGAATACATCAAACCAAAAAAATGGGGAGTAGAAATAAAACTCCCCCACGAAAACAAAAAACCAGTTCTATTTTCCACATTCAAGAAAATGGCCAAATGGAAACATAGAAATCTGGCAAATTGCCTAATGAAATATCAAAATATAGGATTGCAATCGGAAAAAAATCCACTTCTCAGGCTGACTTCCGAGTAAAATTGAAATAAAAACGAGCTAGCTTCAAGAATGAAGGAAATGGTCCGTTTATTGTAAGGATACTTCCCAGACAGTGCTCTAGTCCATCTTACAAAAGACAAAATTGGAATTGGATCTTATTCTTAATGCCAATTAAGAAGTATCTTCATAACATTCATATGGATGTTCTGCACTAATCGGAAAAAACACATATGCACAAAATGCAAATATCAGTGAAGATATCTTTCAATACTTTGCTTTTAAAAAAAATTTAGACACTCCTAATTCTAGATTGATTTTTTCTATTTATGCGTAAATGTATTCCTTTTCCTAAATTTTCTCAAGAATAATTTTTGGATATTCAGAATTAGCTGCAATGAATATTTTTTTCAGATTTTAAGAAATAGTTGTACAATTTTTAAAATTTTAGACACAATCCAAAATTTGCCTACTTATTTCCAAAACTAACCTACATATACATCAGTAGTGGTTCTTTAGTAAATATTTACATTTAAGGGCAATGGCACCTCCAGTGAAACATGTCTCCACCGGCAATAGCCGAAAAATCAACGTGATATTAAGGCCGGGGTGAATTGACCCCCTCGCTCGTACCCCTGGGAAAACCCTGAAATTTTTTATTTTCCATGCATGAATTATTTTGCAAATTCTGAATTCATATTTGCAATCAAAGGCCCCAAATTAGCTAGGGGGGTTCTAGAAAATAGATTTTACACGGCACAAAATAGGGGGCTTTTTTTTATGTGCACCCCTGGATGGACTTTGGCAGGACGAGCGAGGGGGTCAATTCACCCCGGCCGATATTAACTGCTCAAAAGACAAGAGCAAGTTACTAGGGTTGCAACCAATGATTACCAAACTAATTTATTTCAAGACTAATCAAGGTTCCATAATGAAAACGGGAAAAATACAACAAGAATAAATTGCTATGCGTAATACCTACTTATTACCAAGAGCCAAGTGAAGTAGAACTGCTAGTACCATACAAATTTGCTATCTAGGTACTTTGAAGAAGCTATTTGTCAGCTCTCATATTTTTCAGAGATTGGAAAGTTTGAGGGAAGTCATTTGCAAAAAGAATGAACACATTCTAACAGAAAGTGAATTTTCTGTGATTTTCAAGGAAAAAAAGGAAGAGGCAACCAAACCCTATGACGGCTATTATCGTCCGCTACAAAGTGCTTCGAAGACAGACGTTGCAAGCATTTGTGTCCACTGAGCGAGATGCTTCAACCAGAACTGGAAGAAAAACAAAACCCTAAAAATTCAAAGTGCAAAGAAACAAAGAGATTCAGATACCATGACTATCATCCTGGCTCCGCAACTCATAGTGCTTTGAAAATAGAGTTCTAAGCAAGCAAAAATTGTGTACATTGAGCGAGATGTTTCAACTAGAACTTGGGGAAATGAAACCCAATAGGAACCTCCACCTTTCATCACAAGATGTGAATTTTCAGGCGAGGGAGGCAGGGCGGGGTTGCCTGCCACTTTCCAGGAGATAGTAGAATAAGAGATAGTGACATATTTGTACATAAAAAGTCTCAAATGTCGGATTCGCATGGATTCGTGTCTCAGAACGTGTTGAAAGGTGCCAAAGTTATCGCCAATTTATCAAAATTGACGTTCCATGTTGCTTGCTATGGTGCCCCCATTCAATTGACCCTACAATTGTGGGTAGTACTGTCCAATTTGCCGGCTCAAACATCGTGGCATATATACCTACTCTCATGCGCTCTTGAAAAGGTCAACTTTGGGTAGCCCTCGCAAGTGGTTTCATTTTAATGAGACATGAATCAGAATGCAAGGTTGGAGAGATCCAGTTCATGCCATGTACAGATATATCAGATTGTCATTCAGAATCGAGCTGAGGGCAACAACGAAGCAGCCAACAAGGAGAGGGAACTCCAACAGGAATTCGATTGCATGACGAGTCACTCTTCTTCGCCTTCGGGACCATTAGTAACTGGATTTGTGCCTTTTATTTACGGTAAGAGCTGCAAAGATTGGGGGAAATTAGCCTGCCAGTGGGGGTGAGTTGGGATCTTTGTACTGTACAGGGGTGATCTAATATAGCTACAATTCGTTGGGAACAGCGAGCAAACGTGATAGCAGGACTGTGTTCTGGCCTGAACCAGATCAGAGTTAATCCCCTAGCCAGCCTGCGGTAGCTAGCTAGGAGTCCGTGGAGCTAGGCAGTTTGGAGGTACGCGTCGTGGGAGCAATTACCATCGACATATAATTGTGGGCACACGACTTGCAGCATTGATTCATTCAATGTTTTCTCCAAAGTCAGTTCTACGTCTCCTGTTCCTGTTTGCGTTCCTAGCTTCTTTCAGCTTCAGCTGCAGACTGTACGCGAATCACATTCCCCTCTTTCTCGCCTGATTCCCATGGCCATTTCTTCACAATTAGTGGAGATGCTGTGTACGATCTCGCCAATCGTTCCTACATCATCAATGTCAGGGCCAGGATGCCTGCTTCCAAAGTGGTCTTGTGGAGTGATGGTTTATGGGAAGCCGATCCGCATTCGGAATTAAATGCAGCAACTGGGAGAGTGGCTACCTTCAGCACCTCGTTTCCCTTCACGTTCACGACACTGTGGCTTTGCCTTGGGATAACAGAAACAACCACTTGGACGGGGAGTAGGTTCGGCTTTGCAATTCTCCCTAACGCACCCATGGCTACAATGGATGATACAGTCTCCCGTTCCGCAGCGTTCGGGGCCTGCACGTCGTATCGACCTGAAACCGATACATTCACTCCTCCAAGATTTGCAGTCCGTGTTGACACAGACTATAGTCCGATTCACGACCAGGAGCCCAGCAACAACTTCATCAGGGTGGGCAGAAACAGTCCTTATGAATATGACGTCGAAGGGAACACGCACAACCTTTGTGACAATGACACGCATTGCACGTATTTCTCCAATGGGAGAACTTTCACGGCTTGGATTGAATTCACAAGCTCATCTCGGATACCGGAAGTCAGGATGGCAAACGGATGAAATCCCAAACCCCTTGCAACCTCTGCGCGCTGCTCATGCATTCCCAATTTCGAATTTCCCAAATCGATCGGAGGTGAAGCTAAGTGTTGGTCACGTACGTACGTTCTGGGGATCGAAGCTCCGATGTCAACCACAGGGAAGAGCATGAGCTCTTGTCTTGGATCTCCAAATGATGCTTCACTATTGGAAGTTGAGAGCTAAAAGAGTTGGTATAACTACAGGAGGAGTTCTAGCTAGTTGGAACGATGGCGGCCTTGGTGATCGATTCTCTGGTTCATCTATTCCTTCGCAACGCCGTGACCCACCGCAGTTACAGTGCATTACGCTGCTCCACAGGACCACACGTGTTCTCGTACAATGAGCTCCGCAAGGCCACTGAGAACTTGGAGGAGAGAAATCTGCTCGAACGTGGTGGACGTGGTGGACGTGGTGGATCAGGCCGACTTGTTTACAAAGGCTCTTTGGAAGGTGAGAGCAGGAGTTTCAGTGAAGTTACACGTGCTGTGGATCCATCTTAGGTATAAGTTCGGAAATGTACACCACCATTACAATTTTTCCCACAATGGGCTTGCTCCCATTTGGTTCATAATGGGGTAGTTTATCTTATGTGTGGTGGAACGGGAGCCATTTAGGAGCCAATCATGTGTGCAGGCACTTCGTCTCTTCGAAAACGTTGGAAGAATTGTGATTCAAGAAATTTATAAGGGCACGAAAGTTCCTTGAGTTCTAAATAGGTTAAAGTAGGGCCTCTTCATGAACTAAATGCATTCTCATATGGTTATTTTACCTCTCTATATAAGCAATTGTCTTGAGTTGATTCAATTCTTTGCAAAATAAGCAAAGAAGTTTGACTTGTTGAATCCATGTTTGACCTAGGTGGTGGAGTTTTGGTTGCTGTTAAGCAAATCAATATGTGTGAATGCAAGCAAGCAAAATCCCTCTTTCATGCTAAAGTTGTAAGTCTTGGCCAAATTCAACACCAAAATGTAGTGTGGTTGCACGGATGGTGTCAAGTAAAAGATAAATTGTTATTGGTGTATGAGTACATGTCCAATGGAACTCTCAATTCACTGGCTTCATGAAAACGATAGCCAACAATTACTATCGTTGAAAATGCAACTTTCCATTTCTGAAAGGGTGGGTGCAATCCTAGGATACTTGCATGACAATTGCTTTAGTTGCATTTTGCACCGAGACATCAAATATAATAATGTGTTGTTGGATGTGGATTTCAAAGCCTATGTGGGAGACTTTGTGGACTTGCTCATTTGATTGATCACAACAAGTTGGACAAGACCACTTTGGTAGCAGGTACATTTGGCTACATGGCTTGAAAGTTGCCATACATAGGCAAAGCTACAAAAAAATTCGATATTTACAGTTTTGGCATCTTGGTGTTGGAAGTAGTGTGCGGAAGGCATCCCTTGGATTTGCGGATGGTAGAATCCAAAGATCTTGTGTTGTTGTTCATAGTTTGGCAAGCTCATGAAGGTGGGTCACTCTTTACATTGGTGGATCCAAAAATGATTCCTAAGGCTTTTCAACCTCCAAACACTTCTATACCTCTTTTATATGAAACCACACATACAACACAAGTTCCTTCTTTACCATCCAATTCTTACAATTTCAATTGTAGTACCACACCTAAATCATCAATAGATGCGGAAGTGGACTTGAAAATCCAAACAACAAAATTATGGTTGATAGTTTGCTTCAATTGGGGTCCCAATTCCAAAGCTCGACGTACCTTCCATAAGATAAGTTAATAGATGATTGCAGCATATTCAAGACATAGGAGAGTATCTTCCATCATGACAATACCCATGCCATCATTGCCAACCACCAAGCCACATGAAATTATCACTCATTGGAATTCTCACAAAGTGTCGACTGCCTTGAGAACTTTACTTACACCTCCTACTTCCTTGATCTAAATTTCCTTTGAATGACCCTACAAAGTGTGGACTATGATGAATTGGTGATTGACATTGATTAGTTTTCTTACCACAAGGGCATAATTGATTGCCTTTTTTTCACTAGATCTTTTCTTGTCCAGTAAATAATTCAACATGCCGTGCCATTTGCATGATTTTCTTTTTTTCCCCAAGCCATGCATTAATATGCATTGTGACAAGCAAAGTACTGCTTCTTTTGAGTGGATACTAAGGTAGGCACCCCAAAAATGGCACCTGACCTTAAAGCGCCATCTACAGGCTGTGTACATTTCCAAAATCAGTTATGTACCTATTTGGATGGAGCACTTTCAGAAACAAACTTTGACCCTTAATAACTTTTGCATACGATGTCCAAATGTCACGTTCTTTGGTGCGTTGGAACCTCCTTTCACTTGCCAACAAGAATATATGAAAATTTGACCAGTCTAATAGTAGTAACTAGGCTCAGTAGCAAAAAGTGGCGGTTTTGGGTGTACCCACCTTAGTGACATTGAAAGGAATAATTACTTCAGTGGCTGATTGGCCTGAATGAGTCGCTAAGCTTCTCTCCAGACCATTCTATTTGAAAATCATGGATGGATCTGCAGCTGGGAACGTTGAATGAAGTTGAAGCCATTGTTAAAGCTGATTTTGGCATAGCTCTTGAAAAGAAGCCGTGTTGTTCAGTGTTCAAAGTGTTAACTGAATTGATAGTCAGAGGATTTATCATGCCCATACCACTTTTTGTTTTTTATATATTTCATGTATATGAGCTTACTTTTAATATCACGGAGGCTTCTATTTTCCACGTAGTCTTGAACCATTCTGTCAATTTGGTCAGAAACTCATGACCATGGCTTCTTTTTTTGGACTTGTATCCTCCCTGTTGGCTTCACTGGAGACGCCAGTTTTTGGAGGGACAAAGTCAAAGAGGTCAGATTTATGACAGTGTGGTGAAATTTTGCCCCGCAAAAAAGAACCCTACTCCTGACCTCCCAATATGACCATGTTAATCAGCGTAAGTTACAGGTCATCGATCTTGATGTGGAGGGGACCTCCAACTTCTGTAAGCAAGATTGCGAAGCATTTAAGAAGAAGACAACTCAAGGTGATAAGATTACATGTAATCAGGTGTTGTTGTCAATCCCCAAAAGATACAATTTGATTCAAATTTCTAATGCAATTAAGAAAAAAAGGATTGAAAGAGGAACCAAATGGAAGGCAACATTTCATAACATTTATTTATGATAACGTCAATGGTTGTCCAAGTTTACTATCTCTGCTTGGTGCCACACACAATCTACAATGGCAGCACTTGAGACATTGAAACCATGATATGATTAATCCAGCCTCTACATTAATCTCACCCTAAATTTAAATTGAAAGAAACATTGACAATCAAAGAGACACTGGCACCGCACTAATGTAGGTGGCTTGAAATGCGACCCTTGTCCTGTAGGGAGCTTTGAAATGAAACGAAATGGTTCTGAAATGGATTGCCTACTTCTCTTAGTGCATAGTGTTGCATAATTAAGAGTTGTCAATGGATGGAATAAGAGTCAAGGAGAGTCCATTTCAAAGCCAAAGTATGTCCATTTAATTTTTCGAAATGGGAATCAATTGCCCAATTGCCTTCTTTCAAATGTTAAAAGAACGTACTAGGATCACTAGTAGAAAAAATAGTGACCAAATTAACAAAAATTCAGCACAAAAGTGCTGATTTTTTTGTTAATTTGGACGTGTTGATTCCGGTACTTTTTAACATAAAAGTGTTGATGTTTTTATTAATTTTTTGTTAATTTGATCAATATAAAATATTGAAAATAATTTTAAAAAATTCACAACCTTGAAAATTGACCATACATAAAATGCCACATAGACATGCCACCTAGGCAATCCCACCACGTTGGCAGATCACCTAGGCAGCCCGCCACATCGATAAAGGGGCACCAACAAGGTTTGAACCTTGCACTCCTTACTTGGGATGCAAGGTCCAAACTATTGCACCACATACTCATACACATGTACATGTGTGGAGTTTTTAATTTATGTAGTTTATGTTTTGTTTTTTTCGGTATTTATCAAAGTCAGCAGACTTCAGAGGCCATTTAGTAATAGAAAAACAACTTTTTTTCTAAGACTTTGAACTAAGAAAAGTTTCTAAATCAAAGTATATTTCATCTCCAAAAATCCGTTTGCAATTTAAAGTCTCCAGTCAAAATTTATGAATAAATTTCAGAGAGGGTCTTTTATAATTGTCAAAAAAAATGTTCAATTCAACCCCTCAGTCTCTGAAATTTATTCATAACTTTTGACTGGAGATTTTAAATTGCAAACGGATTTTTGGAGATGAAATATACTTTGATTTAGAAACTTTTCTTAGTTCAAAGTCTTAGAAAAAAAGTTGTTTTTCTATTATTAAATGGCCTCTAAAGTCTGCTAACATTGAAAAATACCAAATTGTGGATGATTTAGTTTTGTTTTTTTAAATCACATTATTTATAGAATACTAACCATGGTGATTTTAAAAAATTTCAAAACAAAAAATTACTTGAGATTCTTGAAAGTCAAAATCAACAAAAAAGAGTGTTGATTTTTTTGTTGATTTAGAGTTGCAGTATCCAAATTAACAAAAAAATTGTTGATTTTGGCAGCTTTTTACCAAAACCAACAAAAAATTGTTCAAATGGACAATACAGTATCAGAATCAACAATTTTGTGTAGATGTTTTGTTGATTTGGTCACTGTTTTTCTAGTAGTGGATCCGTTTAAGTTTAGTAAGGATCGCCATTTAGAAACCTTGTGTGTTACTTTTTGAATGTCGCAGTCTTTGATTTTGGTCAAGCCATGTCTCTTTTCAGACTGCAAATGAGTGAGTTTTGCAAGACGTAGGATCACAAATACTTAAGGTGGGTACACCCAAAACCACCACTTTTTGCTAATGAGCCTAGTTACTACTATTAGACTGGTCAAATTTTCATATATTCTTGTTGGCAAGTGAAAGGTGGTTCCAACGCACCAGAGAACATAACATTTGAACATCGTATGCAAAAGTTATTAAGGGTCAAAGTTTGTTTCTGAAAGCACTCCATCCAAATAGGTACATAACTGATTTTGGAAATGTACACAACCTGTAGATGGCGCTTTTAAGGTCAGGTGCTATTTTTGGGGTGCCTACCTTAGGTGCCTATGGCAGAATTCTTTGAAAATTCACAAGTAATTCATAAATGCTCCGAAAAATATGAAACCACTTGTGTTAGATTCCCCGCATCATTTTTTCTTTGAGGGAAAAATAAGGGGAAAATATTTTTGGGCATCTGAAAACCATCGAAAAGGGTCCAACAGCCCTTCAAGTGTCGCTTTTTGAGACCACCCACCTTGCTAGTTGCTACCAGTGAGGAGGTGATATTCTAAGGTCTCCAAAGGACCGCAGAAAGCTGAGAAGATCACAATTATTGGGATCTCTTCCACTTTGATGTCATCCCGGCCTCAGCTCCTCTGACCCTTCTTCGCTGCCTCGTCCACTCAGGTGTTCCTTCATGCGCACGCCATTGGGAACCAGAGAGAGCGGTTCCTCTCTCATGGTACAGTGCATTAGTAAGGTAGGGGTCTGTAAAAGCGACCTCTAACACAGAGGTACAATTTACTTTCTTCAATGTACCAACATTGTACATTTCAGGAGGGGGTCGCTTTTAGAAACCACTGCATTTCAACTTCAAAAATTTGTAACTAATTTCACAAAGGTCCAAAAAATATGAAACGACTTGGATTAGCCATGCCAATTCCATTTCTCTTCCTAGTGAAATTTACTGAAAATGGTTTCAAGGAATTTAGCTTCCCTAAAAATGCAATCAGCTCTTAAAGGGTTGCTTTAACAGCCTCCCACCTACCTTAGTACATGTGCAGCAGTACCAACTTAACCCATGAACGACATGGAGGACATTTTTTGGCCGAGGATGTTTTTTAGCTGGCGAATGACAAAGAATTTCTCCATGCAAGACAGAAGTACAACTATTCATCCTCCAAATTTTGTGTGTATATGTGAAAAGGGAAGGTCTTCTATAGTAGCTTGACTTCCAATGAGCTCTTTTGCATTTTCTTTTAAGCTAACGATTCACACGGTACCAAAACAAGTCATTTCCACGGTGACCGGCCCGTCGTTTTAAGGTTTGACCTTGCAATGCCGGACTGGTCACCACGGAAAGCATCCTTTTTTGGTGGGGTGGGAATCACGTGCTTAGAAAAAAAGAAACAAAGAGCACTTGTTGGAGGTCAAACTATTGTGCAAGACATTCCCTTTTAAAACACAAACTTCTAAAGATGAACATGTGCATTTCTGTCTTACACAGAAGGGTTTTCTATCATCCATCGGACACATTTAGGTTGCCGAGGCATTACATAGTTAATTAGTAGTAGCCCTTGGACACTGAGAACGACAAGAAGTTCACTCAAACAATTGGCGAAGTAATCAAATTCTATGAAGAAGTGGTGGCTGCTCTTTTTAAGTACCCATGCTCTTAAAAGTGATCAGGACATAAAGGTACACTTTGTTTTCTCCAATGTAGCAGCAGTGTACATTTCAAGAGGTGGTCGCTTTCAACAACCGCTACGTTTCAACTTCAAAAATTCATAACTAATTCCACAAAGGTCTAAAAAAAAATATGAAACAACTTGGGTTAAATGTCAATTACATTTTTTCCTTCCTTCAAAAATCTACCAAATTTTTTTTCAAAGGAGTTTAGCTTCCGTGAAAAAAGGCAATCAGCTCTTTTAATGGTTGCTTTTTAAAAGCAAGCTCCCTGATAGCTGAAGCCAAGTTGGGATACACTAGTGTACAATGTGCTGGAAAATATGTGATTGGGTGATTGATTGATTCATGAGGCTGGTGGCACTGTTCAGCTTCAGCCCATTCCAGCAATCCCCATCATGACACGCACCGACTGATTCTCACTGCAAAAGTCACCACCAGGTAGAGTTTGCTCTTAAAAGCAACCTTTTAAGAGCTGATTGCACTGGAGGGGAAAAGGTAAAAAGTGTTAAACTCCTTGGAACAATTTATTTTCAGTAAATTTTCATAGAAAGAAAAAATGGAATTGGCATTTAACCCAAGTCGTTTCGTATTTTTTGGACCTTTGTGGAATTAGTTTCGATTTTTTGAAGTTGAAATGCAATGGTCACTAAAAGCAACCACCTCCTGAAATGTACATTGTTGATGCATTGAAGAAAGCAAAATGGATCGGGGTGTTAGGGCCAGCTTACATGTAAGCCTAGTGGGCAAAGAAAGCAACTAAAAGACAAGAACAGTGCCACCGATGATCGGTAAGCGTGGAAGTAGGAGAGAGAGTTCCATCGATATCAATGTATTAGACATTGCAAAAGGGGCATAAAAGCGATTTCTATATTTCGACCATGTTGACTCCACCGACCCACCGATACATGTAAGGAGGCCTTTAGTGGGTCACTTTTAGTGCGGGTTTTGCTTTTAGAGCACTTTTGGAACACTCTACTTTAGACCCAATTCATTAGAGCAACTAACTTGTAAAAGTTCTCAGCTGGAGTATGGAATTGGACGTAAGTTATGGACTTTTTGGACTTCCGTCTCTGGTGTAGCACCCTCAAAGATATTTAGGTTGGATTGACAGATGGATGGCAAAGCAGATCTCAGAAAATGGCACATCTAAGGGCTGGTCCGCCTTTTTCGTGTATTTCATTGGAGGGGAGTAATTTTAGTTCATTTTTCAGACCAAAAAAATAGATGAGGAATCTAACCCAAGTGGTTTCGTATTTTTCCAAGTATTTTTTAATTACTTATGAATTTTCAAACGAGTTGGATCATAGGTCCCTATTTATGACCCTAGGCCTTCTATAAATGGTTCACTTGGAATTCTAAAGAAAGATGGGGAAAGCAAAGCGAATGATTGGCTCTTGCAATTGATAATGGTTTTTTCCTTGATTCATTCAATGACTATACATGTCAATTTCAGAACCAACTCATGTCCATTTCACAGCCATTTGTAGGGTTCATTTTTAATGCCCGTTCCATTTCAGAGCCTCCTACCTTAATCCAATTCACGAGCACATTCAATTGCTTCTCTTTATATTTTAATGAGCTACCATATGTCTTTGAAAACCAATCCAATGTTGACTTCAGTGTTAAGGTGGAAACACCCTAAACCGTCCATGTTCCTGATTCTGTCACCATATACCAACAGAGTACATTCTTACTGCAAAAATGTGCACCCTTGGTACATAGTGACAAAATTGGATACAGGGACAGTTTAGGGTGTCTTCACCTTATTACAATTATAACTAATTTTGACCGAGCATAGTTATTATTATGAAACACAACATTAAACATGAAATTTTATTGAATCTTATTGGCAAGTGAAAGAGGATTTCAACACACACCAGCATGCATTATTTAGACATGGTGTGAATAACGTGAAGATACTCATTCCCATCCCTCTCCCGAATTTCGTCATGATGTACCAAGGGTGCACATTTTCTTAATAAGAATGTATTATGTTCGTACATCATGATGGAATTGGAAACAGGGTTGGAAATTGTGTTAGTACATACCTAGTTATAAAGTTGTCAAAAGTCTATTGATAATGAACTTTTCTAATGATCTCTCCAATCAATTTTGTTTTCTTTCATCACTTCTTTGTATGTTGAATGCGTCATTTTGTGTCAAATGCAGTTGATAGTGAAATTGCACTAATGTAGTTTTAAAAAATATTTAAGAAATATATTTTTATTATTATCCAATGTGACAGTGTCTCAGCCACATCAGCAAGCTAATGTGGTCGATTTCCTACAATCCGGGAACTTGGGGGACCCACAGCTCTCTACATTAGCTGAATTTCATTTAATGCAACAACTAACTTCTATAATGTTCTACACTAAATTTCTAAAAATTCTTACAACTATTACAAATTCAAATAATTTGCACAAATACATTCAGCTGCATTGTATAACTGAAGGTGGAATGGATCAAAGTTTTAGTTTTGAGATATGATTGTGGAAAATGTAAAAAATCCTGTTGAGCATTGTGTCCTTTGGTTTTGTGTTCCCTTTCCTTTTATCAATGGAAATTGTCCATGTGTTTCAAGAAAAAAAAAAGGGGGAATGGATTGCTTGAGCATAACAAGGCCATTGTGCTGACCATATGTGATTCTTTGATTGAACACTCTCTTTGCTCACAACAATGGCTGAGGGATTGGATGCTTTTCTAAGGTAGTCTACTCTTAAAGCAACTATTTAAATAAGAGTTGATTGTCTTTTCCAGGAAGCTAAACTCTTTGAAACAATTTCCAATAAATTTTTGTGGGAGGAAAAATGGAATTGACATCTAACCCAAGTCATTTTGTAATTTTTGAAACTTTGTAGAATCAATTATGAATTTTGGAAGTTGAAACATTATGGTCACTAAAAGCAACCACCTCCTGAAATGTACACTACTGGTACATTGAAGAAAAGAAAATGTACCTATGTGTTATGATTGCCTTTAGAATATAATCACTTTTAGAGCAAACTACCTTATTGAAGTAAGCTTAATAAAATATCATGCACAATACAAGGGCCTTACCCAAAAAAAATCTCATTTGTTTTGATTTAATATTTTTTTTGTGTATGGTGTTTTTATTTTTTTACAATTTATAATTTATAACCAAAAAAAGTGCACTATATTGTAGGCATAAGAAAACATGGTTTATTTGCATTCTTCTTCAATTCCAACACATTATTTTCTAAAAATTAATGGCGTGACCACCAAACAATCTCACTATAATTCCAAGAATATGCTAGAAAGATTGGAACAAATTCAAAACATATATCACATCAACATTGCAAGTGACCTTTAGTTCCCATGCACTCAATCTACACAACCACTAAGGTAGAAGAAAGCAAATGGCTTAGAATAAAGGGAAAAACAATTCTCGAGTGTTAAAACTTCAATAAGGGGTCACTAAACCTACATGACAAACACATACACTAGTATGTACATTTTTAATTGCTACAAATTGAAACCAAGCATATATTAAATGACAAGATTTGTTTCTATTGAGTTGAATTGATAAATGAGAAAGGACTTCAACACCATTTAGAGTGCATTATTTGAACAATATAAGGACAAGTTATGAATTTCTAAATGCTATTGATAGGTGTATCATATATCAACCCAAAATTATAATGTTTATAGCTTAAACATCATTATTCATTGTGTGATAGGATTTGATTAATCCTAAAATTCTTTATTGTTTAGAGGCCCAAATTTGCTTCAAAATACTAATCTCCAAAGTAAGGTTAAAATCTTCATCTATATTTGGTTTTTAACAAATTCAACTATTAGATCCTTTAACTAACTTGTTAGAGTATACTTTCCTAAAATTTTAGAACAAAAATATTACCAATTGCAAGATCATGATACTTGGATTTTAAAAAGAAGTATTTTAAACTCTTCTAAAATGGTTAGAATTATCCTTTCAAACTTTTAACCCAAAAATGTGTAGATCCTACAACTTGCAATTCTCTACAATATTTTTAAGAAATAAGTTGGAAATACATATAAAAAAATTTCAACAATAAATATTTTATATTCATGCTTAAAAAAAATAGTAAGGAAATAAACAGAGAATGATTTAAAATACTAAACTGGTAAGAATTTAGTTGTAGAAATGAAAATTACCAATGGTTGTAGTGTTGTAATAAACAACCTGCATCCTATGATTTTTTTTCCAAAAATATTGAAAATTGAGTTAAATAAAGGACTTCAAAGTTTATTTTAGAGTAGAGAATCCATAACTACCCACAAACCATGTAGTCAAAATTTATGAAAATTAGTGCGCCTTAAAGCTACTCCTTACTTACATGTTGTGATTTTGGTGGAAGCTTTGAAGATGCTTAGATTGCCCGAAAAACAAGATTGTCCATAACTTTCTCATCATTAGTCCAAATAGAATGATGGAAAAAAGGCCTTGGGACTTTAAGGGTTAAGGAAAGGGACCTTAATAAACATTTTTGGCAAGGATATTCATTGAAGCTATAAATTTAGCATTTTTGAATCAATTAGTACAAGTAACAAGCACTAAAAATCATTATGAGTATCCCTTTATTACTTTACTCTTTTTTAGGAAGTTCATCAACCAATATGAAAGATATAAATTCAAAGTATGTCAACCTTCACATACACAAAAATATTCTCCATACTAAAGCACCTGCGGCGTTGGCTCAGTGGCTTTGGCCTTAGCACACCAATGAGGTGGTTTTGAGGTCAAACCTAGGTGTCGGTGGGGTGCTTACCACCATAGTCCACCCAACTATGGTAGGGGTGTGCAATAACTACCTTGTCGTCATATGGGGATCCCGAGAATTTCTCGAAGAAGGAACATGTCGGTTCTTTATCATAGGATCTACGTCATAACCAAGGCATCAAGAATAGAATTCATCTAAATCCAAGAGGCTCAGATAATTGAGCCATTCCCAATAGATGCTCCATTCACACGTCTTTTACACCTAGATTACCTTTCTTCTTCCTTCTTCACCACACTAAATAATTACAAGAAGATTTGAAAGGGGACTTTTTTTTCCCATTGATGCCTATTTCAGGCGTGCAATGTGGCACATGCAAGATGATATGGCAATGCAAAAGCATGTACTCCATCATCGATTAACTTAAATTTAGTTATTGAAAGGCTGGCCGCGATATTGGGAAAAATGAAATAAAGACCATATATATATATATATATATATATATATATATCACGCCATGTGGACCTGGCCAACAGTACTGTGTGCGTAACGTCCATAACTGAACATCACATACTCGTCAAGCATTGTCACTCCACAAGCATTCCATCTGTTTCGTAGACCTGGACAACCTCAGAAAATACTCATACACTTGCCGCAACAGATGCTCAAAAAATGGTCCATTTTTTAATAAGAAATGGTGTACAAAATTCAGGTGTGGAGGTGGGGTGCCTGGGATATTATTAGTGTGGATAAACGATACATACCCAAAAAAATGATGTTAAGTTAGTTTGATCAGAAGTTTCCAGAACTTGACCTTCTTCACCACAGAACAATGAGGACAGTGGCCAAGTTACAATTTTCTCAAAAGAATACTATTATACAATGGTAGAGATAATGGCGAAATTTGTTGGGGGGAAAAATCAGGCCACCGAAACTCTTCTCCTGCCCAAGGCAGCATTGGATGGAGACGCGGGTTCGTCCATTTGCCGTGCCACACGAACCATCTCCAAAACATGGTCCACTATGACACCATCAACGCCCCAACTTTGTTGCTTGAGAACGGCTTCCCCAACATTGCTGCAAACATCATTACAAACATGCCATGATATCAGTTTTTTCTTTCTCACAATGATGGTCTGTAATGAAAAAATAAAAAGCCTGCAGTGACAGCCAGCTATGGAAACATATTTTTTTTTTTTTGGGGGGGGGGAGGGTTGTCAAAAATGAAGTATTCATCCTTCGTTTTGGTGGTACTTCATATTTGTCATTTTTGTAGAATGTTTTCAGTCTGCACTGATTTAAAATAGTGAGACTCAGGTCAACATTTTTGTGTTATTTTTGTTCTGGTTTCTTTGAAGGACTCCTGTAGATATGAAAGAGACCACTTTTAGCCATTCAAAGAGCTCAGGGATAAACCTGTGTATTAATGAGAAACCTACACTTTTTTAAATTTCAAAAAAAGGAAAAACAGGAGAGAGAGAAAAAATCACATGGGAAATGTGAAAGAAAGGCGCTCACTTCAACTCGCCGTAAGTGAAGAAGAAGAGTCCATGTGCCTTGACTAGGGCCACTTTGTCCGGGTGTTGTAACACGGCTTTCACTTCGCTGACGACGCCTTGCAAGTTGCCACGGCGGCAGACGTCCACAGCGGCGTCGATGGAGTTTCGGCGAGCATCGTTGTAGATTTGCCCGCCTCCATTGGTGAGGAAGAAGACGGGATAGACCGACATTTTGGTGCGGAGTATTTGCACGGCATCGGGGTGGAAGCTGGAGAAGTAGATCATGCGTCCGTTTGAAAATTTTCTCACGTCTTCCAAGGTGGCGTCAATCACTCGGCGAAGCTCGGCTTCTGTGGTGGAGCCGTCGTCGTCAAATTTCAGTTCAATGTTGAAGCCGGTGGTGGGTTGCACTTGTGCGAAAGCCTCCTCGAGGGTGCACATGCAATCCTCCACATCGGCTGTCCAGAGCGCGATGGAGCCGTCCACCGCTTTGCGGTAGAGGGAGAGACCCATGTGGGTTGGGTCGGATTGCGGCCCCATGGAACGAAACTCTTCCAGCGTGATCTCGCCGATGTGTCTGGGCCGATTGTGCTCTGCGAGAATCACGTCGTCGTGGAAGATGATGGGCACGCCGTCTTTCGTCACTTGCACGTCGAACTCCACGAACTGGGCGCCGTTGCGGGCTGCCAAGTTGAAGGACGTGATGGTGTTTTCTCGGATGGAGGGTCTTGCTTCCGGAGCCATGCCTTCTGGGAGCACTTTGTTCTTGCCACAGCCGCGGTGACCCACGACCAGGAACATGGCGCTGGCGGCCTCCGTGCTGCTGTTGGATTCATCTGTTACATTGAAACACGCGAGCTTAACACTCGATAAGCCCCTGGGGCTTTTCTAGCATCAATGACCAAACTTTTTCGCATGTGCACTGCTAGGGGGGACGGTGAGTGCAAACAGACGGACGACTCACCACTAGACGAGATTCCAAACGGACTCATCTGAGGAGGAATCTCCAAAGCCAAGCTCTGGCTATGGCCGGGCAACGCAGGCAATGCGGGTTCATCTGCTGCACACACGCAAGAAAGAAAGCCATCATATGAGAAAACGGTCCCAAGAGCAATTGTTCCCAGCATCAAGCAATACACACAGCAACGTTCACGCTTCACACAGTCATCAGGGACGACTTGACTTCCACCCCAAAAGCGCAGTCACACCAATGACAATTAGTGTGGAAATAAAAAAAAAGTGCAGAGTAATCAAATTCTCCAACTCACCGGCGATCATCGCCATCGACTGTCTCCCTCAACCTCGAGCCCTTTCGTCTAAAAACACGTGAACCCTTCTTCCCAAACCCAGTCCAAACTGCCGTAACCTCCAAACACGACCTCAAGACGTACACCACCGACCCAAATGAATTTTCCCAATGACGAGAGGGCCCAATAATCCCACACAACACTCCCACCAAACCAACACGTCGTGGACCTTGGCAGCTCGTGCACAATGCAAGAAGAACCAACCCAGCAGAGACGTCGCAAACAGAGAGCGAGGTGAACGGGGCGATCGGAAAGGATGTGAGAGACAGAATTGGAGCAGCCATTTGTAGTCCGTCCTGGCGGGGACGGGGAGGCCGGGATGAGGCCGAGCTGTCCTGGGCGAAGCGAAGCAAAGCAAAGCAAAACGCGTCGACGAGCGGGGGCGTCCCATGATCCCATCCCCGTCGGCCCTTTCCAGTCCATCGCGTCCCTCGGTTCGTCCCCGTCAGTCCATCGCCGCCGTCCTCAGTCATCCTGGGACGTGGGACAGCGCGACGACAAACGCTGATTTCCCAGCAAGCCAGCGAAGAATCGTTCCTTGGGAATCAAAGCATCAAGTTCAAATTCCCACGGATCTTCCGAATGCCAGAAGTGGCATATTCGGCAAAGCATCATCCGCTTGCTGCAAATGCCACTGCAAGCACGCCTGGGCTGGGCCGCGGGGGTGCATCCGGTCAAGGGGACGGACGAACAACCGCGCCAACCACGGCAGTGCTGCTAGCTGGTCTTCGCTGGGCTACTTCCATCGCCACCAACTGGGCTGACCTGCTTCCTGCACAAGGGAATTCAACTAAGTTTCTTGGATTCTTCCATATTGCCGTCGTGGCAATCAACTCCAGGATGAGAAGAAAAAAAAGAAAAAAAAAAGCCTATTTTGGCTATTTCTAACTCTTTTGATTCCCACTGATCCATTTGAGTTACACTAAATAGTGAAATTAGGTTGCCTTAATCCTTAACTCCTCCGAGACTGAGGCCTTTTCTCCACAAAACACACTAAAAAACGCCACTTAAATTTAGTGTTGGCTTTTTGTTCAATTTAGAGCAAATTCCTAGAAGCTCAAAAAAGGTCTTGGGCATTTAGGGGTTAAGGACCTAGATTAAAAAATAAAGTTTTCAGACCAATTGAGGATCATTGTAGATGAGGACATGATATGTTCTTTAATCTTTAAATACCTGAGCAACCATAATATAGTGACAACAAAATTTCAAAAGAGAAGTTGAAGGATGCACAAAGATCTAATTAAAACATTTATGGCATCATTTAGATAGGTGTTTAACCCCTAAAGTCCCATTGGTCCTACAGGGGCCAAAATGTGACTTTGGGTAGGCTAATACGGTCTCAATATTCATCATAATTTACTAAAACTTTGTGTAAAGCTAGATAAACACATAAGCTTATTGGGAATATATTTTTTATTTTAATAAATGTCCGGAAGCAAAAGTTATTGCACAAAGCCAAAAATAGAAGTCAACGGGCAGCCCAAAAAAAATCAAAAAATTCAAATTATTATTTTTGTTTATTTGTTTGCTAACACATTATATTTTTGTCTACATGTAAGACTTTGAATCATTCTATTTGAACTAGTGATGAAAAAATTATGGACAATCTTGTTTTTCGGGCAATCTTAGGATGATCTTGAAAAAATCCTTTTTGTCCAGCTTTGAATGCTAATATCTTTCAATCCGTATGGTCGAATTTGATAAAAAATTTACCACATTATCTCAAACAAGTGAAGTACAAGATCGTGTGATTCAATTCTTAAAAAGATGTTTATTTTTTGCTTTCTTGGATGAATGCAACAGAAATGACAATTTTGAATGTTTTTTGACCAAAAAAATGACCTTAGGACTTTATGAATTAAGTCTCTTTCATCCTCCAGTAGTTGCTTAAAAGAGAATATTCTTATTCCATAGCAATGCTCATTATACTAGCAAAAGGTCTAGATTTCTTACATATACCATGATTTTCATAGGTTAGATTGATTATATAATATACTAAAGGTCAAGTTAGCTTTTTGCATTTAGCTCATAAATTGAACTTTTAGAATGAAGTTTTAAATCACTTGGCAATACTAATAAATTCAAGTGTATCATGTTGTAATATGAAATTTAGAATTTTTAAGCATCTCAGTTTTCAAAAATAATTTATCTTAAATTTAATTTTTGGTTTAGGTTTAGATTGATTGATTTAAATTAGCCAATTTTTGGCATACTATAATTGAGAAGCAACACTGTTCTAAATTGAATCATAGAAATTTTCATATTTATTTATTATAATACTAGAAATTGGACATTTCTACAAAATGAATATAATAAATGCATGCAAATTTTGATATGTTATTCTAATTTCATTGTTTTATCCAATACTAAAAAAATCAATTAATTTTTTAGTTTTTATTGTTTAATGTATTTTGGTAGGGTTTCTTTTAAAAATTTGCAGTGAAAAATGAAAAATGAAAAATATCTTTTAAAATCCACCTTTATAAGTAAAATTTACAACTTATGCTTTATATTCTTTGTTTTGAATCCAAGTTCAGAAAAGCCTTACTATTTTTGTTAAAAAAAATAAGTCATTTAACCCCTAAAGGGTCAAAGTGCATTTTTGGGCAATATAGCAATTTTAAGCAGCTCACTATGAATGAAATTTTTAATTTTTTTCTTTGAAATTTTAACACAACATTTTATCAAGGAGTAACTTTAAGACCCAAAAAATTTCATAACTTTTGACTACATTGTCAAAAAGTTATTGTATGATCAGTAGTTTTCATCGCTCGGCGGGCTGCTCGGGCAACCAAGAAAACTTCTTTTAAAATCACTTTTTTGAAAAATAAAAAATTTGAAATTGAATTTCTGGATTCCTATATACATGGAAAACTTTGAATCATTCCATTTTGATTAATGAGATGAATGTTATGAGGAATTTTAGTTGTAGGTAGTTTATGGATAGTTATAAAATCTCTATTCTAACTAAAATAAACTCCGAAGTCTTTTATTTTAATCAATTTTTAATATTTTTGAAAAAAAATAGAAAAATAAGGTTTAGATTTTTTATTACTACATTACAACCATTGGAATTGTCTTTTTTTCAATTCCATAAATGAATGGTTAACAATTTAGTATTTTGAATCATTCTCTACTTCTTTCTATTTACTAATTTTTTTCATATATATTGTACAATTCCAAATGATCTAAATATTTTCAAGCATGAAGCCAACTTGCCTTGAAGAATGAACCCAAAGAGTTACAACCTTTTTTGAAACTTTTTCATAAAGATCTAACCTTGTGAAGTACAGCTACCTGGTTTTTTGCAGAGGCAAAAAAAAGGATTTTTGTCACTTCAAATGCTAGTGTATCTTGCAATCTACAAGGTGGAGTTTTCTGAAATTTTATCCACATCTTCTCAAACCAGTTTATTATAAGATCCTCCGGTTACATGTGTCCAAAAATGTTGTTTTTGTTATAATTTGGTACTTGTAGTAGAAATGGCAGTTTTGGAGCGTTTTGGGTGAAAACATACTCAAAAACCTTTAGAGGTTAAGGCTTAAGGGACAATCAATGCAATGTAGTGTCTTTGAAGAACATTGGAGTAGAGATATGTGTAGCTTGTTCATCTCTAATAGATCAATTCTTGAGTAACTTTTAAATGTTCAACATGATCTTTCAAATCATTTCACTAGGAGTAAAAAAGCATTTATGAAAAAAAATTGGTTTCAAATGTTCTAAATTATGCTTTGTATACATTTTAATCTTGAAAAATATCTTTTTTGAAAATTTACCTAATGAAATGAACCAAAATAATCTATCTCTTTTTTAATCTAAACAAACCTTTTTATAGTAATTTATTTCACTAGTGCACTTCCAATTTAAAATGTGGAATATGATAATATCTTGTCAAAAATTAGTGTTTCAATTTCTGAATGGAGAAAAAGTCAACAAGATTTTGACCTTCTCAAATTAAAAATAAAACAAAATTTGAGTTCTTATATCATTTTATTGATAAACCATTTCAGCCATTTATTCTATTGGAGAGTAATTTACATTTTTGACTCCATTGTCGTAGACTTATATCTCTAAAAAGTTCTTTAATAATAGAGTCTATACCCATGAAGTCAAAATTCAATGTCATTCACTTTGTTTATTCTATTCTACCACTTTATATGAAAAAACTAGCTAAGGCAACCAAATTCATTAGAATTATTTGTAAACCAGTAGTTTTATAATATTAAAATTTTAAATAATTAAGGATATTTAATTTTAATTAATTAAAATTTTAAACTATATTTATTTATAAATACAAACATTATAGGTTATCAAATTCATATTTAAAATTTCTAAAAACTTGCAAACATGCAAATTATAATTTAAAATTTTATTATTTAGAAAAACACCAATCTATAAAGTAGATAATTAGAAAAAAATTCACATTAGAATTTTTTTAACTTTTCAATTGCTGAATAGTGGTAGTGCAAAGAACAATGGAAACCTAAGTAATAGTCGAAACAACATTAATTCTTCTGTACACAAGCAAAACATTTAGAAATTGATTCTATTTGTGGCCTTCTAAGTTTAATGTTAAACCTCATATTTCTTGAACAAGTCAATTTCTCTTCATCCTTAGAACTCAAAATTTTATCGCATTTTTTAACCCCTAAAGGACCAAGACCTTTATTTTGCCAAAAACACTCAAACCTACCATTTTTATAGCAAAGAGTAAAAACTTTTGAAAACTTTTTTGTTGCACATCTAACCATAGGATCTTACACCTAACAAGTATGAGAGTGTGAAAAAAAGTCAGAAATTTTTACCGCACAGATTGCAAGACACTTGCATTTAGAGTGAAAAATAAGTTTTTTAGCTCATTGCGGGACTAGATTATTTGAATTTGAACTTTCTTACCATTAATTTTTTGTAATATGGCGTTTTGAGCTTTAACCCCTAAATGCTCGAGGCACCAAATTTTGGTGTCAACAATACTTTGAAGTTAAATAGAACCAAGTTGCTATTTTTAGTAGTTTATATTTTTGAAAAATTCTTTTTGAAGTCTAGTTTTAGCATCGAAAACTCGATTTTGAAAATGACTGATTATGATTTTTCTATTCAAGATTTTGTGCAAGGGTGTCCATTGCAATCTTGACTTTCCGTAGTGTTGAGGGCTTTTGGAAATGAGCCTCAAATACACTAGATGTTGGTAAAAAAATCACATTAGAAATTCTTTTAAAAGAATTGTAGAGTAGATTTTGAGAAGCCATAAATTGATTGGAGATATGCATGTTAGTCCCTTTATCTTCATATGTTTTTGGTGACCAACTTTTTAGATTTGACATGTGAAAAGGAGATTGAAAGACTTTAAATCACTTTTGCAGTTTTAACACCGTCATGATCAAACATTATAATCTTTCACTCCATAAGTGATATTGTTGTGTTTGCTTTTCCTATGTGATCTCTAACATGTTTAGTTTGAATTTGTATGGTTACAATTCAAAAAAAGTGATACAACTTATCAAAATGTTGATTTTTTGTTCAATTTAGAGCAAATTCGTAGAAGCTCAAACAGGTTTGGGCATTTTAGGAATTAAATCTTTATGGTGGATAATTGAGTTGAGAATCTAGGAAAAATTAATTAAAAAAAATTAATTTTTATACTTCAAAAAATTGTTAAGTAGAACTGGATACAAGATAGAAGGAAATTCTCAATTCTAAATATTTCTAAAATGGAATTAAAATGTACTAATCCCAATGGTGGGATTGTTCTAGCAAGTAAATTAAACTATGTTAAAATTATTATATTTGAAAAAATGTAAAAATTTCATTCAAAAATGAATCCTACAAGTTATTTTTTCAAGAAGGTGCTCTAATTGCCCCCCAAAAAGATTGTCCATAACTTTCTCATAACAAATCCCAATGGAATGAATCAATGCTTTTCATATAGGCACAAATATATAATATGAGAAAGAAATTCAAATGAAAGAATTTGAATTTTTGAATTTTTTTTCTGCCTCTATCCCCCTTCCCCCCCCCCCCCCCCCCCCCCCCCCCTTTCCCTCCTCTCCATTGTTTGAGCATAACTTTTGTTCCCGAGCACCGATTGAAAAATAATTATATTCCCACAGAGCTAATCAATTTTTGTATCTTCAAAGAAAAATTCAAATAATCAAGACAAAAAATGAAACCATAGGTACATGCCCGAAATTCCACTTGTTCTCTGAAGCAATAAATGGTCCTTTAGGGGTTAAGCTAAACCAATAAAAATTAATGTATGTGACCACATATCTTCAATAAATAAATATATTTTCAAATATTTCATCAATTTTAGAAAATATTGAAATAATTGGAAGAAAAACAAAGAAAAAATCATTTATACTACAAAATATTTATTGAAATTTTCTAAAAAATTCTCATTGCATGTATATTATAGTACAAAGTTGATCAATTTATAGTGTCATTTTATATATATTTATGAAGTTGGTTATAGGCTTTGTCAAACTTCAAATTACTATAAAAAAAAAAATTCAATGGAAGGATTGTTTTACATTTCAAGTATAGTAGAAATTTGACTTTACAAGCTCTATATCTTTTTCTAAATTCAAATAATGCAAAACAAATCATTTTGAAGGTCAGCATTAACAAGCAACAAGCATAGTATGTAGCTCCCTTTTAACTGAGGTCCATGTAAAATTAAGAAGAATTAATTTGACTTGGAACTAATCCATGCCGAGGTTACAAGAATTCCATTAACACAAATAAACATCAAAATTCTTCAAATTTTTAACAAAAACAATAACCATTTGACCATTCAAAAGTCACTTTTTTCTTTGGCAATTTTTGAGGATAAAGGTCTTAGAGTTTGACAAATGCAAAATGTTTTATTACTGCTATTCATATTAGGATTTTTTTTTCTTTTCTTAATTTTGTCATGTATGATCCATAAAAAATTAATTTCCTAATGTCATTTCATTTCCTTTAATTTGATATCTTGGCAAGTTAATAAAATTCATAGTTGCATATAAACTCAACTTTTTCTAAGTATGCAATCTAGAATTGCTAACTCATACTATGTTTTTACAAACTTGTCAAGTTATCTATCCATTTAAATAAAATATAATTGAACAACTTCAACATATGAAGTTGATAGTATTGTGGTCATATCAATTACTTTCAAATTAGTGTGTACATTATAAAATTTCTTTTGTATTTATTATTGAAATGGTTTTAATATTTGTTTTATAATTTTAGTGCATTTTTAGTTACTAGTAGTTGAAAGGTATACACTAGAAAATCATTTTTTTATTGCCTAATAATATATAATCAACATCATAGTTACATTGTTTTGGTATACATTAATCTTTTATAAATTTATCAACCAAACACGTATCATTTTAATATGATTTTTAATGCTAAATCTCTATGCATATAATATATAATAAACTGATGTAATTGAAGTATAGATTTCAAGCCTTGATTTCAAGATCATTTTTGACACTTGAGCAAAGAATTCTTAATATGTATCCATCAATTAATTGTAAAAACATTGAGACTATCTTATAATTGATGGATTGGAACTTTTATAATATCACAAAGGTTAATATAAATTACCTTAAGTGAAGGGCTTAAATAGTTATAGAAAATAAATTTTGATAGATAATTAAAATAGAAATGTTTTTGAAAAACTTCTTCTATAAAAAAATCTCAACAAATTTAGTATCTATGTTTAGAAATATATTTTGACAACGTTGCCCTATTGATATGGTGCTATACTATCATCTAGAATATCACCTTTTTATAATAAATTAATTTGAATGTGTGATAAATATACTGTGGATGATTGTAAAAAAAGACTTGTGTTGATTTTTCCTTTTTGTTAGAGAATATTTGAATTTTTCTACA
Organism: Antitrichia curtipendula; assembly: GCA_951230915.1. NCBI lineage: Eukaryota > Viridiplantae > Streptophyta > Bryopsida > Hypnales > Leucodontaceae > Antitrichia > Antitrichia curtipendula. The sequence continues at coordinate 12,685,704 of OX579634.1, forward strand.
ATATTTTTAAAATAAAAATTCTTTCATATTTATTTTTTAAATATGGACAATGCTTGGGTGTTTAAAGTTTAAAATGTGAAATGTGAAAGACATTTATACCCCATATGATAAATATATTTAAAATTTCTTCATACAATAGGTTTTGGTCTAATTGAAGACCATCCACTCAAAGGTTTAGCTCAAATATCTTAGAATGAATACTCAGTTTAGTACTCGAACCCCCCCAAAGGCTCGCGTGGCATATTTTCAAAAATTAATAATTCCTATTAACAAATTAAGAAAATCATGTAAGGGTCCTACTTTGTTTTTTCGAAGATGAGACAAGTTCTATGGATTTCATATTTTGGAATTTGGACATGAAATTACAATTACTAGGATAGCTCCTAATTATTGTTTTCTACAATCTATAAGTAAAGTTTTGTTCCACATCATTCCAATAAATATTGCAAAACGGGCAACAATTTTTTTAATAAATAAATTAGATTTGATATTGTAGATTGATACCTACACAAAACCCTTGTAATTGGGTAGTTGCAAGAAACAGTTCACGATTCTTGGCCAAAAAAGTGTTTTCAAGGCATAGGACTGGCAGTACTATCGATACTACAAGTACAACCTTGACACACTGCAGCGGCAATCTCCAACGTCGGTTTTAAATTTCAGTCGGGCTACGATTTAAACAGGTGGCAGGTATATAGTAAGCGCATTAAAGCATGGTGGCGTACGAGAATGAAGTCTCGCTATGGAGCACTTACGAGTACTCAATAGTATTATAGACTACTACGGAGTCCTATTGAAGGCACTGTTGTCCAAAAATAGCAAAAAAAAGGTTTGTGCCCCTTTTCATTTTTTAAAAATGGGAAAAAAATTCAGAAAATTCCTCCCCCATAAGCCATTTTTATTGACAACAAAAGTCTCTCATTGCACCAAAAATTTCCTTGGGAATTTCTTTTCCCTCTCTAGGACTTATGCGCAAAGGATGGTTTGAGCCCCTGTGAGCAACTCTATTATTCTTTTTTTTTCACAAAATCTCCTTGCCAATTCTTATAAGGACCTTAAACCTCCCTCATGTCTAGTTTGTGGCTTTCAATTTGCATTTTTGGGTCGAAAATAGGACTAAAACCCTCCAAAATGCCCAAGGTAGACACCCAATCGGGGGCAACTTCAAAACAGTAAACTAATTTTAAAAATTCAAAAACTTACAGAATGTTTGAAACTTTTGTAACTACCTTCACTCCAAACAAAGTATGCAAAAGTTATAAGCCAAAAAGTACCCGTCCAAGGGCAAGGGGACAAAGAATAGGACAAGTGTTTCTTGCAACTACCCAATTATTCTATTCCTACTAAAGACATGAAAATTATGAAGAATTTCTGTTTGTGAGAAATTCATGTAGAAAAATATGAATAGTCATTTCATGAATTCAATTTTTTTTTTAAATTTAAAATTAAATAAATAAAATGGATTGCTTACAAGAATGTTCTTGCCGTTTAGAGTTTTAACTGTCAAAGTTATTTTCAATTCAATTTGTTCTTTGATCATGTACCACCTTTCACTTTGAAACTTTTTGAAAGATGAATATGAAAAAAAATTAAATATTTTCATCCCATTATCCAACATTTTGACTAAAATGCACAAGTCATGGGACATACTTGTTTTTTTCTTAAATTTTGAAAGACAAAACTTCGTCTTTGGGAAGTAATAGAAAAAATTATTTTTGAAGTTTATTTAGGTTCACGGTTTAGGCACTTGTATTTGAAGTCTTAAAATCCTTGGAAAGACTCAACCTAAACTATTGTAAAAGGATGTACTCAAGCAAGTTAACAAAAAGATTATGCGGTTAAAGAAATAAACAAGGATGAAGATTTTAGCCCTAGAGTAGGTATGAGTATTTTGAAGCATTTGGGGCCTCAAAACATTGTACAAAAATAAGGATTTAAAATATTAAAAAATAAAAAAAAAACATTTAGAATTGTCTTATCCACTATTTACATACTCTAGTAAATTCTAGCAATAACTTTTATACTCAATGACATTTTAACAATGTCAAGTGTACAAAATTTATTTAATTCAATATAAAAAAGTAGTATCTTTTTCCAAAAGAATTGAAACAAAATAAAACACAAATCTCTAAAACTTTTGAAGTTGTTTGATCAAAGAAATTCATATAAAACATGATTAACTCATAAAGGATCAAGGCCTCTTTCTCTTCAAAAAACGCTCAAAATTGTCATTTCTATTGCAAAGTGAAATTTATTTATTTATTTATATCTAATCCTAAAATCTTGCATTAGACAAATATTAGAGTGTATGGAAGAAATTTCAGAATCTTTGGTTGCGTAGATTGCAAGTTATCTGCATTTAAAGTAAAAAAACAAAACATTTTTGTTGTTCTCAGTGAATTGATGTTTGAAAGTTATGCTTATCCACTATTAAGGTAACAGGCTCTAAAACCGCCCACTATGTATACATGTTGCTTTTTCATATCCTTCAGCAATGTACAAACAATGTACATTTTAGGAGGCGGGCGATTTTAGAGCCCTATGCCATTTCAACTTCAAAATTTCATAACTAATTCCACAAAGTCCCGAAAAATATAAAACGACTTGGGTTAGATGCCAATTCCACTTGTCATTCAAGGAAAATTTACTGAAAATTATTCCGAGAAGCTTTTGCCTCCCCAAAATTCAGTTTCAGCTCTTACATGGGCGATTTCTGGACCTGTTACCTCACAGACCGAAAAGTTATTCATATGACTTTTTCATAGCATCTGCTGCATCTGGTTGTCTTGTCCACCGTCGGCGTGATCTTCAAGGCTGGAGCCTTTGTTTGTTTTTTCTTGTTCATCATTGTTGCTAATGGAAAAACAAAATTTCAATATGTGCCAATAACAATAAAAAAATGAGAACAAAAACAATTCTTACTCCAAAGCTTGTGTTCACATGGTGGGTTTATTCAAGTTCAATTACCCCTTTTTGGGGGTACTTGTGCTCCTTTTCTTTGGGGTACTTCAGTGGATTTGCACGGTAAGGTAGGAGGTCCTAAAATGGAGCGAGTTCTATAACCAATCCAGCTCTAGAAGTACATTTCGCACTTTCCAATGTACAAGAGGTGTGCATTTGAGGAGGTGGTCGGTTTTAGAGCCCACAAAAATGCACTTTTCTGCAACTTCAGAAATTCATAACTAATTCTACAAAGCTTCAAAAAATATGAAACAACTTGGGTTAGATGTCAATTTCTCTTGCCTTTCAAGGAAAATTTCCTGAAAAATATTTTAAGAAGTTCTACCTCCCCAAAACTCAGCTTCAACTCTTAGATGAGCGGTTTATGGACCTCCTACCTTAGTGGACAAACAACTAATCGTACGCGCTCAAGAAGACCAGTCGCATACTTTCTGCAACAAAGGACTGAGAGTCTATCCACTCAACCCCTAGAAGACATCGCCCTTGCCAAAGTTGCACAACGGAAGATGTAGAATGTCAGACACAAGGGGCCCCCTTTCGAGGTTGGATTCCTTCCTGATGTCCAAAAGCTTTTCTACTTGCCTTCCTTGTGCTTTGGTGTTGCAAAATGATGGCGCAACTTCAATGTACCTATTATGGTACCATCCGTGTAAGCGATTGGAGAACATGCAAATGGCAAACATTTGTGCAATAGAAATATAGGTGTCTTCTTGCAAAAAAATGTAAGTGGGAAAATGTTTATTTATTTACTTTTAAATTATTTATGTGGAGTTTTCAAAGTGGGTTTCTTGAAAAACTCAAAACCGTCCATAAAGAGGGATCATGAATATCTCGAGAGAAATCTATAGTCAAACACAGCTTATGAATAAGTACCCTTGAATCACTCAAAATATTTCTTGAACCCCATTATCTTGAGGTATGCTTTTAACCCCTTGGAGTCATGTTGTCCCTTTAGGGGACAAAATGGATTTTGGGTAGGCTCATGTTACCTCAATTTATGAGGTGATTATTATAATTTTTTTCTTCTTAAAATAGAAAGTTAAATAATCTTTTAGAAAATATCATTTTCATTTCAATCATTGTCTAAGTGCAAAGTTATGTCACAATAAGCTCAAAAAAGGGGAGACTAGGCAACAAAAAAAAATCTAGTGATGTGAAAGTTAGTGATGTGAAAGTTAGTGCTGTGAAAATTAGTGATGTGAAAGTTATGGAGATTCCTGTTAAGTAGGCAATCATAAAAACTTCTTGAGAAAATAACGTATTGGATTCATTTTTAAACCCAATTTTCATAAATTTAAGAAAAAAAAGTTCCACAAGGTTAAACATGCTTGTTATAACAATCTCACTATTGGAATTAGTGAATTTCAATTCTAATTCAAAATCATTGACAATATAGTTATTCCTTCAATCTCTCACCTACTTATATTTAACAATTTTTTAAAGAATGAAAATCATGTATTTTTTGTTGAACTTTTTCTTTCAAGACTTTCAACTCAAATCTTCAATATGTTTTTTTTTTTAAATTCAATATCTGTAGAACAAGAATTTTAAGTTCAGAAGATTCAAAGTCAAATAATCTAGTCATTAAAGTATTTAAAATTTCTTCCACAGATTCTCATATTAGTCTCATGCAAGATTTTACTGTTAAATTGATATGCAAAAAAAAAAATTCTAAAAATTCTAAAGTTTTTGTCTTTTTGCAATAGAAATGGAGTTCTTCCGAGAGCCTTGATTGCAAACAAAAACAAAAACAAAAAACTGGGACATTAGGGGGTAATGAATGCCAAATTCAATCTACGTACCATCAGTCTCAAGTGGTAATTCATGAATTGCTTAACTACCACTCAACAAGCTTATTAACATCCATTGAGAGTTGAAAACGTGAACCATGTTAAACTAAAGCAAATAAATATAAAAACAACAACAAATACTAACTTCTTACAGAATAGTTTTAAATAAAAAAATTGTTATATTTCATTGATTATTGAACCTAATAAGAGCACAAAAAAATGTTGGGTTTCTTTTATTGCGCCCGACAAAGTGTGCAATGAAGACTTGCTACAATTGTACCTTCCTACAATTTATCCTAACTTCCACATTAAAAAAGAAGAAAATTTGTCAATTTTATTATTAGTTTAATAGTTATCAATAGTTATTTTTTAATTAAAATTTTTTTACACAAATAAAGAAACCCTTTACTATGAGAGAGAGAAAAATACAAGGCCCAGCCACAAACGGCATGGGCAAATTAGAAGACAGAAAAAATGGAGTTCATTAATAGTTTTCAACATGTGCCACTTCATTGTTGACTTCTATTTTTTTCACGCCTAGTGGAGTTGACCAAAAGCTACATTAACCCCTAAAACCCCGAGGGTGTTTTCTGCCAAAAACCACTCAAAACTACCACTTCTATTGTATTCACTTAAGGAAACCAATTTTTTTTGTTTTTGGGGGCATTCAACCATAGGATCTTGTACTTAACTTGTCTGAGATCATGTAGTAAAAATTTAATCAAATTTCACCGTACGGATTGGAAGATATTAGCATTCAAAGTTGAACAAAAAGTTTTTTTTCAAGAAGATGCTTAAATTACCTGAAAAACTAAGATTGTCCATAATTTTCTCATCCCTAGTCCAAATAGAATGAATCAAATCTCTACGCATAGGTAAAAACATAATCTTTTAGGAAAAAAATTTAAAAAAATTATTTTGACTTTCTGTAGTTTTTTTTGGGCTGCCCGCCAATCTCCATTTTTTGCTCATTGTGCCATAACTTTTCCATCCAGCATCCAATTGAAACAAAAATTATATATCCACAAAGCTCTTGCAAAGCTACACAACCTCAAAAAATCTCAAAAGATTTCACTTCAAATTGAGACAATAGGAACCTACCCGGACCCAAATTGTACCCCGAGGGGACAAGTGGGGTTTTAGGGGTTAACTATGCAATCCATTGAAAATAGGAGCAACTCTTGTATTAATTTAGCCATTTCTAGAAAACTCTGGATTTATTTTGGGATAGAAGAAGTATATATATATATTTTCAAACCCTCAATTCAATTCTTCAATTAAAAGAATTTATATTCAAAATCTATATTGCCAGAATTTTAAATTACGAGGATTCAAAGCCTTCAAATCTAATTAGGCAAGGTTTAAAAAAAAATTATCTAAGGGAGGCCTCAAGGATGGTGGAAATTGTTTTTTCATCCAATTTTTTTATAGAGAGTTGCTTGAATCCAATTTCAATAAAAGATTTGTATTTTTTCCTTGTGTTAACTTAAAAAAAAATTCCAACACATAAAAAATGACAAATCCATGGATCACCGCGTAGTATTTTTTTTTGGCAATTTTTGTTCCTTTCTTTGAATCTAAATTTAAGCTATAAAAATGATATTTGTTGATTTTGAGACCACCTAACAAAATGAAGTTGATGAAAACTAGTTTCTATAACAATTTGACTTTTTGAGAAATTCCTAAATTTGAGTACTTTAATGCAATTGAACTTTGTAGCTAATTACCATGGACTGCTATATTTTTTAATTTTAGAAAGATGTGGTACAACAAACTACACCGTAGTGCTTTATACTTCTTGATGTACACCTCTAGAAATATTTTAATTTTTTTAAAGCATAATATGTCTTTGATATTAAATTTTTTCAATTTTTGTTAAAAATTTTCCAAAATTTTCCAATTTTTACAGAAAATCTGGAATTTTTATAACTTCTAGAAGAAATGACAACTCTAGTTGCTAAAAGTCTCTCCTCATATTTTATGGATATGTAATTACTTTAATTTACAATGTAACTTTTATATATTTAAAAATGTAAAGAAAAATATTTGTTGCAAAAAAGTCACTCTAAGAGGACTTAAAGTTTGCTAACCTTATTGGGCAAGTTCTCTCTAAAGTGTTTTTCTTCCTAATCTTGAATTCAATAATCTTGCAATCTTTAAAGATTTTACACACATTCTTAATATATTTGGATATTGTTGAATTTTATTTTCTTAAAACTCATTTTTGTTTTATTTTGTTAGAAAATCCATTTTAGAAAGTTAAAAATTCTAGGTGCTAAACTCTAGTTCTAAGGGATTTTTTCTTCTCAATAATAGCTCAAACTACTATATCTAGGGGGGAAAAATTTGTTTCTTTTTAAAATCTTTCATAACATTTTTTCAAAAAGATTCTTAAATTGTCTACAAAATAAGATGCACCATAACTTTCTCTTCACTTATCTACAAAGAACAAACCAAATATCTCAAGATAGATAAAAAATACATTTTTTTTATTTTTTTAAATTATTTCAAATTTTCATTGTTTTTTTGGTTGCTTACTCTTAACTATTTTATGCTTTGTATGAGATAAAAAAATTTCTTAGGCACCAAATGAATATTACAAATTATATTTTTTTAAAGGTTATTTATATTTTGAATTTTTGAAAAAACTTTCAAACAATCATGCCAAAAATTACAATCATAGGAACTCGCCTAGATATCAAATAGTCCATTGAAGGGGCACTTGGGACTTTAGGGGTTAATAAATTAACCAAATTATGCACTTTATTAAAATTGCTAAACCCCAAATGATCAATTGTTGTTGGATGATGAATGTTTTGAACCCACACATCATTTAACTAATATTCATTGAAGAAGTGCTACTAAAATCATTGTATTTTTCATTGTCTCATTAGGCTAATTTGAAAGGCAAAACCAATTAAGATAAAACACCTAATTGCAACAACTTCCGTTCTCTAACATCTAAAATATGCCCTTGAATAAACACTTCCATAACTCAAAACCTCCACAACAACTTTTCAAAAGCAATTAATCAAGAGCGAAGGAGTTTTTGAAGCAACCAATGAAAGGTGCCGAGACATTTCATGCTTCAAGGGTGTCACTCAATTCAATGTGGAACTATAAAAAATAAAGGATGGACATAAACTTGTTGAGAAAAAGTGGTAATTCCACTACAATTTATTTTGCACTAATGTTAATCCCTAAATGCCCAAGGTTTGTTTTGAGCTTCTTGGAATTTGCTCTAAATTGAACAAAAAGACAACATTTTGATAACTTATATCAAATTTTTTGAATTGTAACCGTACAAATTCAAACTAGGCATGTTAGAGATCACATAGGAAAATAAAACACAACAATATCATTTAAGGATTGAAAGATTATAATGTTTAATCATGAGGGTGTTAAAACTATGAAAATCTTTCAACTTTCTTTTTGCATGTCAAATCCAAAAAATTGGTCACCAAAAAAAATAAGGTTGAAGGGTCTAACATGCATAACCCCAATAAACTTATGGCTTCTCAAAATCTACTCTACAATTTTTTTAAATGAATTTCTAATGTGATTTTTTCTCCAAGATCTAGTGTATTTGAGGCTCAATTCCAAGAGACCTCAATACTATGGAAAGCCAAGATTGCAAAGCACACCCTTGCACAAAATATTGAATAGAAGAATTATTATCATTTATTTTCAAAATTATATTTTTGATGCTAAAATTAGACTTCAAAAAGAATTTGTCAAAAATATAGACTTAGTTGGGTCTTGTTTAACTTCAAAATATTGTTGACACTAGAATTTGGTGCCTTGGGCATTTAGGGGTTAGAGCTACCCAATATTCTCAACTTTGAAAATTTATAAAATACTACTCAAGCATTGAAAAATTACATAGTTACTTGGATTGCATTTTTTTTGAGTTTGCTAATAATCTCATCAATTTTTTTTGGTCGTTTGCCTTTTGAGGTAGTGGGACCCAAAAAGTATGATTTCAGGTCTTTCTGCCTCATCGCACCTTGTGAATCCAAAATCTAATCCCCAATTATTGAACGAATGGATAACCGGAAACTCCAAATTGCGAATAGACTCTTTTCCTCTCTTACAAGGCACTCACACTAAGGTAGGAGGCTCTAAAAGCGCCCCTCTCCTTCAAATTGTCCCTATTATGAGTTGGAGAATAGAAATGAGGTGATCCTTAAATGTACTACTTTAGCAATTGAATGAATCGAAGAAAAATTATTTTTCTATTCAAAGAGCCAATCATTGTCTTTGATTTCTGCACATCTCTTTACAAGTTGCAAGTGGATGGATTTTGGGAGACCTATGGTCACAAATAGATACTTATGCCCCAAATCTTTGAAAATTTATAAGTAATTCAAAAATGTTCGAAAAAATACAAAATCACTTATATTAGGTTCCACATCTATTTCTCTTTCTCTAAAAAATGATCTAAGAATAATTTTGTCCATGGAAATTCTATGTAGAAGGTTGCCCAACCCTTAAAAATGGACGCTTTTAGAGCATATTACCTTATTCATTTTGTTTTGAGTTGGACGGCAATTCAACTCAACTTCTACAAATAGTAGAATCGGGATTGAAGCGGGGTAGTCACACCTTCTTCATCTGGTTAGTGGAGAATAGATAACTGTCCCGTGGTGGCTTAGGGTTGGCTATATGTCGGCAGAATATTCTGAGCTAGTTTTTTCTTTTGCACTCCTAGTTTCCACCTACCGAGGTATAGACTGGAAATGTGGAAGACTTAGTCCACTAAGAATATTTGCGCAACATGTACCTCATTGGCTCCATGAAGCAAGGCCACACTTGGATTACCTAGATTCCCCTCAAACTTAATTCTTCACAGTCGACACATCAAAGAAAGGCGTCACACCTTCTTCACCCATTGCGGCTTCTCATTGGCTCCTCCAAACCCTCACAACTTCTCATTCTCCATTCTCCACGCACCGGTTGAAGAAGGTGTAAATTCCAATGATTGAAAAATCCCGACAGCTAGTGCAAAGTTAGTTGGAGGAAATTGGGAAAAAAAACCCGGTTGCAATTTGAAAACATCAATAAAAAACGGTGAAAAAAACTATAAAATTTATATTTTCACTTTAAAAAAAAACAAAAAAAACGGACTCAATTCTTCAAAAAAAACGATTCAATGTGAGAATTGAAGCAAATTAGCCGGTAAAACTCAAAAAGCTTCCCAAACATTGGGTGTGACTACCACTAGTACTAATTTAAAACTGATAAATTCAAAATCAAATATTTCAAACGATGGGTTAGGCTTCTGTCCACGACCAAGGAGGATTGACCCTTGTATTGCCCCGTCAAAGGATAAATGTAAAAATTGCCCCCTAATTTGTGCCGCTTAAATTTTTTATTTCATTATGCCTCCTAGTCAATTTGGGGCCTTTGATTTCAAGTATGAATTCAGTATTTGAAAATATAAGCATATGCATCAAATAAAAGATTTCAGTGTTTTCTGCAGTGGTAAAACACGGGGCAATACAGGGGTCAATCCTCCCTGACCCTGTATTGCCCCATCAAAGGGTAAATATAAAAAATTGACCCCCCCATTTGGTGCTGCTTAATTTTTCTATTTCACTACACCTCCACGCTAATTTGGGGCCTATGATTGCGAATATGAATCCAAAATTTGCAGATCTCATCATCCGTGACAAATAAAAAAATTCCAGTGTTTTCTGCAAGGGTAAGAGACGGGGCAATACATGGATCAATCCTCCCTGGCTGGGGTGAACTGGACCCCTTGCTTGTCTTGCCAAAGTCCATCCATGGGTGCATATTAAAAAAAAGCCTCCTATTTTGTGCCCTGTAAAATCCATTTTCTACAGCCCCCCTACCTAATTTGGGGGCCTCTGGTTGCATATATGAATTCAGAATTTGCATGAAAAAGTAAAAAAATTCAGGGTTTTTCCAGGGGGACGAGTGAGGGGGTCAGTTCATTGTCGGTTAGTTTCCCCCCCCCCAAAAAAAAAAAAAAAAAAAGAAGAAAGGAAAGGAACTGAAGGCCGCCTTAACTTCGGATGCTGCTGAAATTAGTCTGTAGAAAGCCTTTCGTCCCCAAATAGACTGACTTTTCCAGGTCGGAACTGATTGCCGAGTTGCCACGCCCCATCCACTTATCCACATTCTCCGGATTCCCGGCCCTTGTTTAATTATTGAGCTCAGTCCGAGGCTGCAGTGGAACCTGCACCATCCCAAATTCCCAATATAAGGTAGGTGTCTCTAAAAGCGACCTCTAGCACGGAGGTACATTTTAACTTTCTTCAATGTACCAGCATTGTACATTTCAGGAGGGGGGTCGCTTTTAGAAATCACTGCCGGTTTCAACTTCTTTTTTTAAATTGTAACTAATTCCACAAAGGTCCGAAAAATAAGGAAACGCAGACTTGGAAGAGATGCCAATTCCATTCTTCTTCCTAGTAAAATTTACTGAAAATGGTTTCAAGGAGTTTAAGGTGGTGGGTACACCCAAAACCGCCACTTTTTGCTACTGAACCTAGTTACTACCATTAGATTGGTCAAATTTTCATATATTCTTGTTGGCAAGTGAAAAGAGGTTCCAATGCATCAGAGAACGTGGCATTTGGACACTGTATGCAAAAGTCATTAAGGGTCAAAGTTTTGTTTCTGAAAGTGCTCCATCCAAATAGGTACATAACTGATTTTGGAAATGTACACAACCTGTAGATGGCACTTTAAGGTCAGGTGCCATTTTGGGGGTGCCTACCTTAGCTTCCCTGAAAATGCAACCCCTTTTGTTTTTCCCCTCCTTTAACTCAGTTTGCTTTTCCTTCACCGCTTCAATCCACAGTCCTTTTCAAAAGCTGCCTGGCCTGCCTGGGCTGTTGCAGCGTTTTTTCTAAGCGTACAAGTTTGGATTGGGGGTGAGATGTCAGGTAAGGTAGTGGGCTCTTAAAAGCGACCTTTTATAGGAGCTGATTGCATTTGGGGGGGGAGCTAAAACTCCTCAAAACAATTTTTTAGTAAATGTTTGTAGGAGGAAAAATGGAATTGGCACGTAACGCAAGTAGGAACTCTTATTTTTTTTTTTTTGACCTTTTCAGAATTAGTTACAAATTTTTGAAATTGAAATGCAGTGGTCACTAAAAGCGACCCCCTCTTGAAATGTACATTGTTGGTACAGTGAAGAAAGAAAATGTGTTAGAGGTCACTTTTAGAGTCACGTCACTTTAGGAGCACCCTACCTTAGGATGCAAGTTAGGTCCCTACCTAAGAATTTTTCATTTGAAATGCTTTAACCCCTAATGTCCTAAGGCCCTTTTTTTCCATCAAAAATCCACTCAAAACTGCCATTTCTATAGCAAAGAGCAAAAAAAAACATTTTACTGTTTTTTTTTGCATATCTAACCAACAGATCTTGAACTAAACTAGTATTGAAATGTGTGGAAGAAATTTCACAAACTTTGACCTTGTAGATTGCAAGATATTTGCGTTAATCCCTAAAGGACCAAAGTTTTGTTCTGGCAACATAGCAATTTTGGGCAGCTCACTACAAATGGAATTTTTCTTTTTTTTACTTTGAGATTTTCACATAATATGTGCCCAAGGAGTAGCTTTAAGGCCCAACAATTTTTATAACTTTTGATAACATGGTCAAAAAGTTGTTATATGATATGTGGATTTCATTGCTCGATGGGCAATAAGGGCAACCAAAAACCTTCTTTAAAAATCACTTATTTTTTAAATGAAAATTTGAAATTGGTTCTTTAAATTTCTATATACATGGAAAGCTTTGAATCATTGCATTTTGATTAATGAGCTAAAAGCTGTGACGAATTTTAGTTGTGGGTAGTTTATAGGTAGTTATGAAATCTCTAGTTTAAAATAAATTTTGAAGTCCTTTACTGTCTTACTGAACTCAATTTTCAATATTTTGAAAAAAAAGAAAAAGAAAAAAGGTGTGCATTGATTATTACAACATTACAACCATTGGGATTGGCATTTTTCAATTCTATAAATATTTTGTTAACAATTTAGTATTTTTTAATCATTCTCTATTTTTTTCTACTTACTATTTTTTTTCTATATGTTGTACAATTTCAAATGATCTAAATTTTTCAAGCACGTAGACAACTTGCCTTAAAATGAATTCAAAGAGTAGCCACCATTTTGGATATTTTTTCATACTAAATGTGACCTTGTGAAGTGCAGTCGCCCAGTTTTTCATAGGAACAAAAAAAGGATTTTTGTCAATTCAAACGCTAATATCTTGCAATCCACATGGTGGAAAATTTTGAAATTTTCTCCACATCTTTTCAAACTAGCATACTACAAGATCCTACAATTTCATGTGTCCAAAAATGTTTCTTTTCAAATACTTTGTACTTGTACTAGAAATGCTAATTTTGGAGCATTTTTGGTAAAAATATAGTCTTTGATCTTTAGGGATAAAGTGAAGGAAATAAGTTTTTTTGTACCTTGCTCAATTACATGATGGGGGGTTGAACCCATTTTTGTTGTTCTGATTTTGAGTTTCTAATTTTATATGATAAAGCATTGAGTTGAGAGTCTAGGAAAAAAATCCAAAAAAATCCACTTGGTTTTCACCCATTAAAAAATGATTAAGAATGAAAATGAAATGTGTGTTTTTTGAATTTTTTTTCCTAGACTTTCAACCCAATTCTTCATACACACACAGTTTTTTAATTCAAAGTCTGTAGTGCAATTTTTTTTCCACAAATGGTGGTTAAAGTCATCTGAAATTGCAAGCCACTGTTCGAAAAAGCAAAAAATTTCAACTTTGAATGCTAATATCTTCCGATCTATATGGTCAAACTTTATGAAATTTTTTACCTCATGATCTAAGACAAGAAAATTACAAGATCTTATGGTTAGATTCTAAATTTTTTTTTTCTTGGATGAATGCAATAGGACTGACAATTTTGAGTCATTTTTGACAAAAAAAAATGACCTTGAAACTTTAGAGATTAAAAAACAAGGACCAACCGCTCAACAATTGAGGGCTTTTTAAGTGATACAAGACCATGGATTGAACAGAATCTGTCTTTGGTCTTTGTCTGAACATGCCAAAAAAAACACGTGTACTAGCAATTAACAGTTTGGTGGTAAAAAGTACAAGTAAAAAGTCGCCATGTGGCTCATGAATCACCAATCATATGGAGTCACAATGCCTAACGGTGGGGGTTTGAGCTCCACCTGCAGCTCAAGGCCCCCCATCAATCATTCTACAGCGTCATTTCTAATGCACTTGGTTGGCCATGCTTATCAATATTATTTGGTATATGGATTTTTTGGATATTTGAAATGTACATGTTTTTACACAAAAATTAAAGAGTACTATATTGTAGACAAAAAAAAAAGGTGGTTTGTTTGCAATCACTAGTTAAATGGTGTCCTTGGAGCATCAAGCTACAATGTTTTAGCTTAGTGCTCCAACACTATATGAGCACCTCTTCAACTTCAATTCATTACTTTCAAAACATTAAATCTCTAAAGTCTCAAGACATTTTTTTCATCAAAAAACACTCAAAACTATCATTTCTGTTGCAAAGAGTAAAAAAAAATTTAAATTATTATTATTTTTATATCTAACTATAGGATCTTGCACTAGACTATTATGAGAATATGTGTAATAAATTTCAAAGTTTTTGACTATGTAGATTGCAAGATATTTGCATTTAAAGTGAATGAAATAAAAAAAAATTGCACCTTACTTGATTAGATTTTTTGGCTTCAAATCTTCTTAACTTAATAGTTTCAAGATAGAATTGAAATACACTATTTCTAATGGTGAGATTGTTCTAGTAAGTGAAGTGAACTATGTAGAACTTTTGTTTTTGAAAAATTATAAAAATTGAGTTCAAAATCAATCCTGTAAATTATTCCCTATAGATGATGCAATGATTGCCTGCAAACCGGCAAAAAGTTACATAACTTTCACATCTCTAATTCAAATGGAATGAATTATACAAAAATACAATCTTTGCATGATCCAGTCTTTAATAGTTGTATGCACAATTATCAGTCCCTATTGTATAGGCTTTTTTTTCTAGCGTTCCAAGATGTCCAAAGTACTAGCACGACAAGTTCAAGATAATGTAGTTTTCATGCTTTGAAGAGGATGTTCATATAGAAAGATAGCAATTACTTTGCATATAAGTGAAGGAAGTGCCCATAACTTTGTTAGGTATATCTCTCTAATGTAGAATGCTTGCATGGAGGCAAATCTCAGAAGTTGAATGGACTACATAAGAACAAAGGTGTATATTACAATTGGTATGGGGAAGAGTGAGTACTCGTGCAAATGTAGCAAGGTTTGTGCAATAAGTATTGGGAATGAGAGTGAGTTTTCATACTATCAAGCATGCACTTTACAGTACCAATTTACATTCACATATAAAGGTGAAAAAGTCACATCTTTCTTCCAAAAATGTGAAGGCACATTTACATTTTACTAGAGTCCATGAACATTGGATTGTAGATGATTGGAATTGATTTATCTTCTCAGATGAGAGTGAAATTAAATGTTTTAATTTAGACGGAAGGATTTGGTGTTGGACCAATGAACGGAAAGTATTGGCATCTAATTACGAATCTAATTACGACCTAGCCAAAACATTTTGAAGATTTCTGAATGGCATAGAAATGTTTAGGATGGATTACTGAATGAAAAAATAATATTTTCGGAAATGAACCGGGTTGGAAAATTAAACCTCGGCAATTTGGCCGTCCATCTTAGGGATATATAGGAAAATTACCGATGTAAATATCTTTTTCTCCGCGGGCAGCCGACTAGTCATATACTTTATAGGAATTTTTTCTAATGTGTACATAGTATACTTATATTCTTATAAAGTTATAAGTCTATCACACTTTCACACCAACTCACCAATTATCTTTTGTTAAGAGGCATCAGCAGTGAATGGCTTTTACTCATTGTCAATTTGTAAAAGTGTGAACTGTGAAGTATTGAAGTGTGAATTGTGTGAAACTGTGAATTGTGAAATTGTAAATCTGCAATTCTGCACCCTGCAGAAGCTTTTATCGTTGTGGACTTGGGGTAGCTGGCACTCATGGCAGCCTAGCACGATAATCTTGGACCGTCGATCATGGCGACATGGCTGTTTGGCTGCAAGCGGCCCTGCACCTCAGCTGTCAATTGGTCGTGAGTGGTGAGTCTCATGACCGTGACTCCACGAGGCCATTCCGCCATTGAGGCGTAACCGCGACACTGCTCTTGCCTTGCACCGCGTGACCGTGAGTCTGTGACACTGCGAGTGGATCAGTGGAGTGTGCGAGACTGCAACAATCTGAGTTAGCCGACAACAGCAACATGACACTATGTTAGGGTTTTGGATTTTGGCAGAGCGATTGCAAATTTGCAACATTCAGCTTTCCTTGTTCCCTCGGGTTATCCCCTGGTTGTGAATTACTAACTGAAGCTCTGCGAGGGTGGTAGGAACTGGAAAACTGAGTGTAGTAGGAGTTTTACAAAGGTGGTGAACTATTGATTGTTCTTCCTTCACGCACGATTGGGAGTTTGTGTGCATTTCGATGTGTAGTTGTGGGAAAAATTCAGATTTTTTGGACTTTGGAATCGTGGTCTACTCATCTGGGACACCACCTTCCCTTGTTCCATTTCTTCAAGAACTTAAGGTGAGCTAGCATTATGTGCCGAGCTTGCCTTGTTTATGTCCTCCTCGTTGCCTCTGTTTTTGTCGAATCTGTTTTCCTCGTTGCCTCTGTCGGTCTGTCCTCCTCGTTGATCATGTGTTGGGCTTGCCTTGTTTATGTCCTCGTTGCCTCTATTTTTGTCGAATCTGTCCTCCTTGTTGTTTCTGTCCTCCTCGTTGCCTCAGTCAGTCTTCAGACTTTTCACATCCGTCGGAACTCGGAAGCTCTAATGTGAACTTCAATCAGTCTTCAGACTTCTTGCAGCTTCTGATTAGAACTTTTGATCAGTTCTTTTTGCAACTTCTAATTTTGTAGCTTTAGACTTTCTACATCAGTCTTCCATCTTCCGATCAGTCTTCGATCAGTCTTCTGATTAGTCTTCGATCTTTGTGCGAGAGTGGTAGCCACTTCAGTCTGTCATTCCTTTTGCTCACTCGATATGCGATTTGGCCTAGTATGTTTGCTTGAACCCTGCAGTTGTTTTTGTTGATTCAAATGTAGTCGTTCTTCTTTACTTTGTAGTGTAGGATTTAGAGATTCTGAAATTGCTAGTTTCAGAAATTTTATTCCACATTTTTTTTGGCTGTCTTCTTTCATTGATCCAAGACTTTTTTTTGGTTGTCTTCTTTGATTGAAGCAGGTTCCATGGCGAAGAGGCAGAAAATCCCTCCATAAACATTACTTTGCAAAGTCTCGTGAAATGGATTTAGCTGATTTGCCTTCTTCTACCTCTGAAAGCTCCAACTTAGATGACAGTCTTCAATCTAGCATAGATCACACACACACCTTTTCAAAGTAGAACTTGCACAAGATCTTTGGAAAGAACAATGGACTACCCAATTCAAATGGCTGAAACTTTCTACTGAAGTGGGCAAAGTTTTCTGCAAAATTTGTATGGAGAAGGGGGGGTGTTCCGTCTATACAAAAGAAGGATAATTTTTTTTCAAAGTTTCAACCTTCTTGGACCATGCTTGATCCAATGAACATAGATGACTTAGCTGAGCTTCTAGCAGTGGTAAGAAGACTATGGAAAGGGCTATTCTCCACAGTCAACGTGCATGCGATGAAGCTTTGATGACTCTTTTCCGAGCAGCATACTTTATAGGGAAACAGTCCCTCTCCTTCTCTAAATTCCCTTTTTTGTGTACATTGCTGAAATCAGTCAAGGCCCCCATCACAACTGGCATGTATCAGGATGAAAAGGCTTGTGCAAACTTGATATGGTGTATTTCAGTGGTGCTACAAAAGAAAATTCTTTGAAGAATTTGTAACTCCCCTTTTTATGGCATTATGATAGACGAGTCTACTGATATAAGTGTTACGGGACATCTTGTGGTTTTTGCGAGTATTGTTGAGGAAGGATTGCCTGTCACCCTTTTTTTAGGCTTGCTGTAGATACCTGGCGGCAAGTAAGATGCTACCGTCATTTTTGATACTTTGATTTCACATCTGCAGACTTGGGAGTTGGACCTCTGTAAATTTGCTGCATTTGGCAACGATGGGGTGAGTACTATGGTTGGCAGCTAGGATGGTGTGGCAACAAAAATTAGACTTTCGGTTAACCCGTTCCTCCTCTCTTGTCACTATGTTGCTCACCGCTCGAATCTAGCAGCCCTAGATGCTGCCAAAGCACCTGATTGTAAGTCTTTGTCTGCTGAAGTTGATTCCTTGTTCAATTCACTTTCTTCATTTTTCAGCAAATCGAGCAAGCGCAAGCATGCATTGACATCTTTGCAGGAAGAACTTCTTGATGCCAAGAAAACAATGAAAAGGTATCACAAAATTTGTTGGCTCAATAGATGGTAGGCTGTTATTACGTTGTGTGATTCATTGGAGTCGGTTCTTTGTTATTTCCAAACTATAGACGATCGGGATTCAGCCTAGGCCAAGGAGGTATTGCACAAATTGGATTAGTTTAAGTTCATTTATGTTCTTTTTTTCTGGCTGACATTTTGCATTCATTGGCTATGTTGACCAAGGTTTTTCAAAACAAGTTTGTTGACGTCAGTAGCATTGGTAGTATAATTTGGTCTGAAATTGCTCAAATTCACATGCTTTTCATTATTGAATCCTGTGACTTGAATGCTGCCACATTCAATGAAGACACTGGTTTTCATTTGCTTCCGGATTATAGTCCTCACAGGGTTATTTGAAGAGGTTGCAGTCTGAAATTTGAGGGAAGATGTTTCATAGGTTTGAATGCACAATTTCAGGATAACAATTTGATTTCTTGTTTCAAAGTTTTGAATCCTACTAACATGCCATCAAGGCAAGTGGGCTTGCAAAATTAGAGTCTTTGTTGGCCCATTTCAGTGTGGATCGATCCCATGTAGGCTTCACTCTCGCTGCCCTTGTTGATGTCGCACCTTGCAAGTGTGAGTTTTTGTCTTTTAAGTTGCAATGCATTAGCAAATAGAGGGACAAAAATTTTAGGGACTTGTGGGGAATGATCACGTGGAATCATTCCTTGTAAGCCCACTACCCTAACTTCTTATTCTTGCTAAGTTGGCTTCAGTGCAATGTGTTTCCACAACCACATGTGAGCGTGCTTTCAGTGTCCAAAATCTAATCAAAACTTGTGTCAGGAACAGGTTGGGCAGCAAACATTTGGAGGCAATGCTGCGAATAGCATTAGAATGCCCGGATGATGAGATAGATGATGTTTTTTGTGATGTTGTCCTTCTTTGGAAAAACGATAGCAAGTATTGTTTCTTGCATTCTAATCCTTCTTTGTATTTGAATGGTTCAGGTGGATTTAGTGTGAGTATTGGGTCTTTTTCGTTCGGGGCACTTCAAACTGATGCTAGTGGTACTGAAATGTCTTGATTTGCAATGTTTAACATACTAACCAACCTCTGGAAAATACTTGGACCTTCTTTTGGATCCTTGTATTTTTCAAAGGCTACATCCTTGGCCCTAGTTTGGTAGGGGCTTAGCCAAGTTCAATTCCTGCCAAGGATACATCAAACAAAAAAATGGGGAGTAGAAATAAAACTCCTCCACGAAAACAAAAAACCGGCTCTATTTTCCACATTCAGGAAAATGGCCAAATGGAAATATAGAAATCCAGCAAATTGCCTAATGAAATTTCAAAATATAGGATTGCAACCGGAAAAAAATCCACTTCTTAGACTAACTTCTGAGTAAAATTACCAAAAATTGAGCCAGCTTCGAGAATGAAGAAAATGGTCTGTTTACTGTAAGGATACTTTCCGGACAGGTGTTGGACATTAGAGTTAGTGTCCTTTTCAATACAAACTTTCAATCAAATAGTCAAACATGTAGGTGGGGGAATTATGATTTGGAGATGTGTGTGCATTCATGTACTTGGATTGGTATGTCAGCTAGAAGGGTACATTAATCAAGGTCATTTCCAAATTCAACTTAGCCCCTTCCAATGTCATCTTTAACAAGAATGATTCCATTTACACAACAAAGATGCTTCAAGAGTGCTTCTCATGGAAGAGTTTTACTCTTCTACATTGGCTTGTTCTACATCTAATTTAAATTCCATAGAACACCATTGGTCAATTCTCAAACGGAAACTTAATTGATATGAGAGCCTTGCAATTGAGTTGATAGAATTGTAGGATTTTGTGGTAGAAGTTTTTCCACTCTATTACTCCAAACAATTGAATGGAACTTGTAGAAAGGATACCACACAAAATTGTAGTTGTCAAGGCGATAAAAGAAAGGTGGAAAAATCATTGAAAGATCTTTTTTCATAGGTTAGCAAAACCAATCAAATATATGAAATAACTTTGGAACTTTCTCAATCGTCTATAGAGTTTTAACTTCATTAGAAATAATATGGAGTCTTCATAGGGATGAGACATATCATTCAATGTGCAAATATAGGATTTAAAAAATATATTTAAATTGGAATCTAATGTGAATTGTAAGAGTATCATGTACTACATGATTTTTAAAATTTTAAAGAAAATTTTAATTAATAAATTTTTTGTTGTATTATACATCTAGCATTCTAGCTAGTAGAAAATTGGCCCTCCAAAGATTCTAGATTTTCTCTAATGGAAATTTTTCTTTTTCTTATATGTGTTACATATTGCATAGTATGTAAATTAACCCCTAAAGTGCCGAGGCCTTTTTCCATCAAAAATCACTCAAAATTGCCATTTCTAGTGCAAAGAGCAAAAAACTTTTAAAACTGTTTTATTGCATATCTAACCGTAGGAGCGTGTACTAAATTAGTATAAGAATGCATGAAAAAAATTTCAAAAACTTTGACTGTGTAGATTGCAAGACATTTGCATTTAAAGTGAAGAAAATATGTTTTTTTTACAGCTTGATTGACCAAATTTGACTTTGAATCTTCTAAAATTCTAAAATTTGTACTCTTGATTTTGATTTTCTAATTTTTTGTGGTGAAGGATTGAGTTGAAAATCTAGAAAAAAAATTTCAACAAAAAAACACTTAATTTCACTCATTAAAATAATGCTAAGTATATATAGGTTCAAGATTAAAGGGATAACTAAACCATTAATAACACTAACTTGGAATTGAAATATAATAATTCCAATGGTGAGTTTTTTCTAGCAAAAAAATTTAACCTTGCCTAACATTTTTTTTGAAAAATTATAAAAATTGCATTCAAAAATGGAATCTATAAGTAATTTTTTCAAGAAGATGCTTAGATTATCCGACAAATAAATTTGTCTATAATTTTCTCATCACTTGTCCAAAAAAAATGAATAAAAGCTTTAGATGTAGACAAAAATGTCATCTTTGAGAAAAAAAAATTAAAAATTAGAAAAACTCGACTTTTTGTGATTTTTTTTGGACAACCCCTTTAAGTGTTTTTTGGACTCATGGTGGCATAACTTTTGTTCCTGGGCACTAATTGAAATAAAAATTGTATTTCCAAAAGCTAATCTGATTTCCTATCTTCCAAAAAAGTTTCAAAACATCATGTCAAAAAATTGAGATCACACAAGCCTACCTAAAATCACAAGAGTCTCCTTTAGAGACTTTAGAACTTTAGGGGTTAAATTACCAATTCCAATTCCATGTGTTTATTTTTCCACCATAGAAGGGATAGAGAAGTATTTGCAAAAATTTGATTAGTTTTTCTAGTCACTATAATCATTTTTAATTAACCTCTAAAGGACTAAGGCCTTTTTTGGGCCAAAAATCACTCAAAACTACTATATCTATTGCAAGAGTGAAAAAATTTGAAAATTATTTTTTTTGCACATCTAATCATAGGATCTTACACCTTGTTAGTATGAAAATGTATGGAATAAATATCAAATTTTTTGACTACACAAATTGCAGGATATCTGCATTTAAAGTAAAGAAAATAAGTTTTTTTGCACATTGCGGAACTAGATTATTTGACTTTGAACCTTCTTAACATAATTATTTTGCACTACAAATTTTTGAGGTTTAAATATTTATGGTGGGAAATTGAGTGAAGAGTCTAGGAGGAAAAAAAAATTAAAAAAAAATTAAACTTTCATTCTTAAAAAAATTGATAAGTAGAAGTAGATACGAGATGGTAGGAAATTTAAGTTATTAATATCTTTAAGTTTTAGCAATAAAACTAAATGATATAGAATTTATTTTTGAAAAAATGTTAAAATCGCATTCATAAATGAATCCTACAAGTTATTTTCTCAAGAAGATTCTTAGATTGCTTGAAAAACAAGATTGTCCATAACTTTTACATCACTTATCCAAATGAAATAAGTCAAAGATTTTTAGGTAGACAAAAATATTATCTATGAAAATGTTAAAATTAAATTTTCAAAATTAAAATTAATTAGTTTTTTGGCTGCCAATTTTTCCTATTTTGAGCTTATTTGGACATAACTTTTGTTCCCAAGCACCAATTAAAAAAATAATAATATTTCCACAAAGACAATCAATTTTTCTATTTTAAATTTTTTTTATAAAATCATGACAAAAACTAAGACCATAGACACCTGCCCAAAATTGAATTTGTCTCGTAAAGGGACAATGGTCCTTCGGGAGTTAATAACATATACCACCTCATAATATATAAGATGCATAACCAAAGGAAGAATTTTAAAGTTACCTTAACCCGTAAAAGATTAAGACTTTTGCTTTGTTTTTTAAGAAAAATATTGTTAGACTGCATTGACTTCATATTTTTAAAATTTGCATAAAATCTTTAGTATAATTGCTAATCATCCCAATATGTGTAGGAAGTTTTTCTTCACATCATTCCGATAAATATTGCAAAATGTATAAGTAGTTTTATAATTCCAATGTCAAATTGGAATACTAAAATCATATTCTGAAAAAAGATCACTAAATTTTATTTTATTGTTTAGATTGCTACATGCAAAAAATATTTGAACCATTCAATTCCAAATAATGAGACGATGATTATGAGTTGGAAGGAGGAAAAAGACAATATGAAAATTGGACTTGTACTGATTGGATATCCCTACCCCAAGTCCCCAACCGTTACAAAATGTATATCCCTAAATTACTTTCCCCAACTTTTTAATTCCTTTTTCCTTTTTGCACCTCATCATTTTCATGGTTACAATTTGTGATTGAATTTATTTAGACACAAGTGTCATAATTGTTGGGATGAAACATCTTGTATCAAATATCATGTAATTTGGATACCTCCAAAACTACCACTTTTGCTATCGTGCCTAGTACCTATTATTAGACTTGTCAAATTTCCATACTTTCTTGTCGGCAAGTGAAAGGAAGCTCCAACACACCGCAAGGAACGCGACATTTGGATCGTGGATGCCAAAGTTATGAAGGGTCAAAAGTTTCTTTTTGGTAGATGTTCTGAAATTGTTTTCTCCACATACGTACATATTGATTTGGGAGCTGTACGCTGAACGATGATGGCGGTTTTGGAGATCTATAAAAGGTACTGAATGTGAGTCTCAAAAATTCAGACTCGACCATACTCCAGTCCATAATTTTGGAAACCAACGACACCGACCTATGTTACAGGGATTCATTGCTTCAATGAAAAGAGACAAATTCCACTCTATGGATGGAAACTCTCAAATGTGTAGTACGTAAAGCCATTGGTTGATTTATCTCGTGAGTGCTTGTCACACTAATTTGCCAAATTCACACTTCTTGAAATTAGTAAAAGTGGAATTATCATTGCGTTATACTAATTTTCACAAAAATAATTAGTTTTGCCAAATTCACACTTCTTGAAATTAGTAAAAGTGGAAATATCATCGTGTTATACTAATTTCCACAAAAATATTTAGTTTTGCCAAATTCACACTTCTTGAAATTAGTAAAAGTGGAAATATCATCGTGTTATACTAATTTCCACAAAAATATTTAGTTTTGCCAAATTTACACTTCTTGAAATTAGTAAAAGTGGAAATATCATCGCGTTATTCTAATTCCACAAAAATAATTAGTTTTGAAAGGTCACACTAAGTTTTGGTCCTTACTAATAGGATAAATAAGTGGAATTGAATAGAAACAACATGGGCTATTTCATTAAAATGGAAAAATTCCGCAAGTTTGGCAGTTTTTACAATTCAAACCGGGCAGTCTAAACTGTGCAATTGTCCTAGATGTTTGAAATCTATATCATTCCTAGATGTCTAAAATCTATATTTGTCATAGATGTCACTTTCACAGTTTAGACCGCTCGGTTTGAAATCTATACCAGCCCTTTATTTTTTAAACTTGTATAAGTCCAGGATTTTTAAAAATAATCTATATCTGTCCTAGATGGCACTTTTATGGTTCAAACTGGTCGGTGTGAAAATGACACATGAAATACCACCATTTTAACGAAATTCTCCATCAAGGTCGGTCTACATAGACCAGAGAAATAACTCATGAGAAGACCTATATGAAAAATTAGACCACTTGTTTGGGCTTTTTTTAGTCATTTTCTTAATCCAAGCAGACTATGTTTTAGAAGAGAGCACTTGATCTAGTAGTATCCATTGTTGAAAGAAGGTGACTTCACCTAAATGGATTGTGTTCAAATAAGTGTTGTAGACAAATGGGTATGCAATAATAATTGACAATCAATTTTTGTAGGTAGATACTTCCAATTGAATCATAATGGAAGTGGATGCATAAATTTTAGAATCACTATGAATTAGTTACAAATTTTCAAAGGTGCAAGGTGTAGAATGCTATAAGTGCAAACTAGGTGATGCCAAATTCCATTTGATGCTCATAAAAAAATGTCAAAACATGCTATAAAGAAATTTCAAAACATGGTATAAAGAAGACTGAGTTAAGACAAAAGAAAGAGTACTAAAAACCGCCTCCATATAAAGTCTCCATCTCTACAATATTATAAATAGATCCAATCATTATTTACAAACCACTGTCAAGAAATGTATTGTTCATTTCCTCGGTGGATTTCTTTTGTAATCTTGTGCTATAGGAAAAACCCATTGTAACCAAGGATTACAGGGTTTTCATTGCCCTAATGGATGATATGCGCAACATGTGCTCAATTTTCATTTGCTTTTGCATTTCTTATTGGTGGTTTATGTTGGTTGGGGTGAACCGACCCCTTTGCTTGTCCCTTTGAAGTCATTCCAAAGGTGCATGTAAAAAAAAGATCCCCTATTTTGAACTTGATTAATTTACCTTCTAAACCTCTTCTACCTAATTTGGGGCCTTTGATTGCAAATATGGATTTAAAATTTGCAAATTTTATCATGCATGGAAAATAATAAATTTCAGCGTTTTACCTTGGAGACAAGCGAGGGGGTCAGTTCACCCCAGCCTTTACATTGGGCAATCCCTTCTCCAAGGGATTCATAACAAAAAAACTGACCTTTGGCAAGCTCCTCCCTAGTGCCCTCCTTGTCGAACACTTTTTTGCCATAAATTCTTCTTCAGTAGAGACTATTATGGCTATACAAAATGACTTCCAACTCCACGACTTACACTTGTCCATCTAATGCTCTCCATTTTGAATATCCTCCTTGCTTCAATTACTTCCCCGTAAGTTGGAATTGGGTGTAAATAATACCTTAACCCCTAAAGTCCCATTGTCCCCTTGAGGGACAAAATAGATTTTTGGGCAGGCTTCTACAGTCTCAGTATTTGTTGTGATATTCTAAATTTTTTTTTGTGAAGATAGAAGAATAAAATAGCTTTTCAAAAATATAATTTTTATTTCAATCAATGCCCAGGAGCAAAAATTCTGACACAAAAGCCCTTTTTAAAGTTCGGTGGCAAGAAATAACCCTCAAAAAACTTAAAACAAAAGATTTAAGAAAATTATTTTGTATACATGGTATTTTTATCTACATGGAAAGCTTTGATTTATTCCATTTAAATTTGTTATGTGAAAGTCATGGGCAATCTTGTTTTTTGGGCAGTCAAAGCATCTTCTTGAAAAATAACTCATAGGATTCATTTTTCTAAATTTAATTTTTATAATTTAAAAAAAAAAAAAAAAGGTTCACAAGGTTAAGATCTCTTGTTAGAACAATCTCACCGTTGAGATTACTATGTTTCAATTTCATCTTAGAGCTATTAACATTTTGGTTTTCCCTTCAATCTTGAACCTACTTCTATTTAACAATTTTTTAGTGAATGAAAACCAAGTGTTTAATTTTACTTACTTTTTCCTAGACTCTCAATTCAAATATTCATCATGTAAAATTAGGAATTCAAAATCACCATAGCAAAAAGTTTAAGTTTATGAAGGTTCAAAGCCAAAAAATGTAGTTGAGTAAGGTGCAAAAAAACTTGTTTCTTTCACTTTAAATGCAAATATCTTGCAAAATATATGGTCAAAATTTCTGAAATTTTTTCCACACATTCTTACACTAGTCTAGTACAAGATCCTATGGTTGAATATGCAATAAAAAGCATTTTTTTAATTTATTTTTTCTCTTTGCTATTGCAATGGTAGTTTTGAGTGGTTTTTGATGGAAAAAAAGTCTTGGGACTTTAGGGGTTAATAATTCTTATTACTTGAAGAATCTTTGAGCTTGAGTGTTGGTACCTAAACAAGAGCAAACAAGCAAGTGGCCAATGGCATATCATGGTTTGCATTCCATCATTTTGTACATCATGCAAGTGGAAGTTATTCAATCAAGTTAGCAAATATGGATAATTTTGTTAAAATGGTGGTATTTCATGTGCCATTTTTAGACCGTCCCCTTTGAACCATAAAAGTGCCATCTAGAACATGTATAGATTTCAGAAATCTAGGATAGATATAAATTTCAGCAATTCAGCCCATACAATTTGAACATTGATTGTACCACAAAAATGCCATCTACACTAAACAGGGGTATAAATGGGACCAAAAACATCAAAGGAACTTATAGATGTTTGAAAAATGATGTACATCCCTTGGACACTTCAATAACTATTGATGTACAACAAAGGTAGATGTTTATATAGTGTGTAATGTCGATTAATTAGTATGGGTCCCTTTAAAAACCCTATTTAATGTAGAACAAATGTAGATTTTCAGACATCAGAGAATGTATAGATTTTAGACATCTAGCACCAGTATACATTTCAGACCGCACGGACTGAACCATAAAAAAATTTGCCCAAGTTGAGGAATGCATGGCGCCATGAAATCCCCCCCTGAATTATATTTTACTCGATGATCATGATCGCTGGACTCACTGAAAGGGTGGCTCTCCAGTCCACAGACTTAACTTATTATTCTACAAAGTTCGAAGTGATCATTTGCAGCCCTTCCGGTTTGTGTGTCACACATACTGCGACGCACTGTTTCCCACTGTTGCGGAGAAAAGGGGCCTCGTGATCGAGTGTGCAGATGTCACCAGAAGCCTGCGCTAGAGAGCCGGCACCGCTGTAGCTTGCTTGCCTTGCACCTGTGCATGTAGTTACGTGTTGATTGAATGTCACATTCCAGTAGCTTAGCTTTTCTTTTTCCGGTTCCTGAAGAATGTGCGAATCGAAGCTCGAAGTGAGCCGTTACTCTGACTTCCCGTCATTGGCAAGGAGCTAGCTGCTTCCACTTCCACCTTCGCAATGACTTCGAGAAAATGGAGCTGCAGATGTCAGAAACGTGTCCTGCCGTGAATGCATGTGTTTGATGATTGCTGTTGTGCAAGCCAGGGCCTGGGATCGATCGAGAGCGATTAATATAATTCTGTGGTAAGAGTTATCGACGACTGACGGAGTCCAGGCGCGCAGCACTGGAAGCGCGAGTCCTCCAAGTGGACGCTTGGAACCCGCGCTTCGAGATCAAGCTAGGCCGTGAATTCGGTTGCGACTGGGTTCGATCCTGTCATATCGACACTCGGCACCTCCGCTTCTCGAAGCACACGGACCGCGGGGCCAAGTCAGTAGCTCCCACCGAAGCCAGAAGCCAGGCCGTGCGGGCGCTAACCGATGGTGGGGATGGGCGCTAACTTGGATGGAGGGTGTTGATGCCACCCTGATTGAGCCCACTGCTGGGTGGATGAAATGCGCAGCGCTCCATCCCCACCACCGGTTAGCACCCGCACAGCCTGGCTTCGGTGGGAGCTAGTGACTTGGGACTGCGGAGACAACAAAATTGAGGAGGTACATGGATATTTCTCTTCCCAATCAGCGATCTTAAGCCTTCAACGACGGGCTCATCACCGTGGAAATCATCTGTTTTGACACCATGTGAATTGTTGGATTAAAAAAAAGAATGCAAAAGCACTCATTGGAAGTCAAACTACTATAGAAAATCTTCCCTTTTCCCACGAATTTGGAGGTTGAATAGTTGCACTTCTGTCTTACATAAGGAGATTTTCTTGTCATTCATAGGCCACAAAACGTCCGCCTCGACGTTTAAAGGTTAATCTAAACTATTCCAAATCTTAACCCTTCAACGACGAGCTCGTCACTATGGAAATCATCCCTTCTGGTACTCAGTGTGAATCATTGACTAAAAAAAAATTGCAAAAGCATTCATTGGAAGTCAAACCACTCTAGAAGTCTTCCTCTTCTCACAACAAAATTCTAAGGATGAATAGTTGCACTTTTGTCCTATATAGAAGGATTCTTTGTCATTCATCAGACAAAAAATGGCCACGACGTCCTTTAAAGGTTAAGAGCATCCACATTACGGCTTGGGTTGTTTGGCATAGAAAAAGACACATGGAAAATAAATGTTTATGGAGGGTGACTCGATTTCCAATGTAGAATAGTGTCGGGGCTCAACAATCCTTTAAAAAAAAGAGATTCCCTTGGTTTCACACCCAAATGAAGTCACCCTTGACTGTTCAATGCGTGTTGTAACATTGTTGTTCTCTAAAAGGCAAAGATCCTTCGCTTTGTAGATGCACAAAATATTAGACCGGGGATGGGAGGATTGTGAAGGCGGGGCAATATTTGGCGAGCCCACCCAACTAAATTTTGTTGGTGCATGTGGGATGGGGGATACTTTTCACTACGAGTCCGTTGTCCTACTGTGGCGGGGTATGATTATGGGATACAATGTGGATGCTCTAAGGTATCCAATTAGTTTGCCCCCCCCATTCTATCATATATTAACATGTGCCATGTGGCATGTGTAATAGAGTCTATGGGCAATTTCGTTAAAATGGCGGTATTTCGTGTGCCATTTTCAGAGTGCCCACTCTAAACAATAAAAGTGACATCTAGGATTGATATAATTTTCAGAAATCTAGGAGGGTTATAGATTTCAAACATCTATGAATTTTATAGATTTCAGACCACACAATTTGAAAATACAGAACTTTTATAGATTTCAAATATCTATTACTGATATAGATTTCAGAAATCTAAGGTGGTTATAGATTTCAGACCATTTCAGAGTGCACGGTCTGAACTGTTAAAAGTGCCAAACTAACATAATACCGCCATTTTAACGAAATTGATCATGTCTTTGGTGAATACCTGAATGGTTTGAAACAAAGTCTTTTTAGAGACAATGCAATGATTACCATGTATAACACTTTTAACCCTTTGACTTTCTTATATCTTTGTACAAATACATTATGAAAGTCAAATTCATCAATTTGGTAAAAAAAGAGTTTTTGTTTTGAGATTCAAATAATATTATTGATGAATGAGAAGCAACAGGGAAAAATAACCTTCAATGTCTTTGTCCATTGTCCAAAATATGGCCTTTGAAGTACTCGGGGGTAAGATTTTTACAAGTTTTAACTTAAGAAATTTACAAGAAACACAAATATTCCCCAAAAATTATGATTTTTATTTGTGTATAAATAAAGCAAAACTTATAGTTGCAACTCTTTAATCCTTTCTAAGCACATCAACTTAAATGGAGGATTTAAGATAATTCATCTTAATATGTGTTCAAACTTTGAAATGTGAAAAATTGAATAGTCCAATCACATGAGTATACAATATTCAGACAAAGGGACATAATGTAATTCAACAACTTTTGATGTTTCCTACATAAATACATTCAATCCTCAAGATTGAATATTCTTCTATTGTCAAATGTTGGAAATTCAACTAGAAGGTGAAGCTCGTACTAGGAGAAATCAATTTGCTCAAGTTGAATGAACTAAACCAAAAAAATAGGAGCTTAACAATGATTTTGAGAAAAAATTGAGTCATGAAGTTACACTACAGTAAAAATATTAACAATATGATTTGCTTAAATATTGTTGTAACAGCTAAAAGAATTTTTTGAGTTGACTTCATTCTAACTAGGGCTTCATATGTTTGTTTGTTTTTTAAACCTAATGAACAATTTTACAAAAATTGTTTTTTTTCTTGATAATTAAAACTTTTTCTTCATGCATGATAACTCATAAATGGGTCATTGCAAAAAACACCCTCCATTTTTTATAGCGTTTTGGCAAAATTTGCATTTCACTCTTTGAGTTTTAGAAGTACTATGAGTATTATGTAGCGGAAGAATCTCAACCGTTGATTGGAATAATCAACACCTAAAAGTATCATTGTAAGTACTATAGACTACTTGTGAGTATTGAACCAATATGATGGGAAAAAAAGACAAATTTTCACAAAAAATTGAAATAGTGAGTTTTAAATTAATAATAAATAGAAAATCATGAACAAAAAAATTGAAAATTGGCCATTTGTGAGGACTTGATGGTGATCAAATTTCACCACAAAAATGAAATTCACACCATCTTCAACATTCATATGTACCTATGCAAGGGAGCCCTATTTGCATGGACCTAGAGGACATAAAATAATAGATTTTAAGATGCCCCTTAATATGCATATTTTCACCTAGTGTGAGAATAGATCACCAAAATTTCAACTCAAGATCATTCAATTTGGACACTTTGAACATAGTGAAACCCCCAAAATGTCAAAGTGATCAATTAATAGAATAGATTATTAAATATAATAATAATAATAATTTATTTTAAAAAAATAACGGATCTAATTACCATCAAGTTAGACATCTCCAATATAAATTTTCTATTCACTGGACTTTTTCTTCAAAAGTCATAGGAGATGATAACAACATCACTCTTATTGTGACTAAAAATAGGATCGACGTTTCTTGCTATGATCCAAACAACCTAGGTCCTAATAGATATTTAGGTGTCTCATACATCCAACTTGCATCTATTGCTTTAGAACTAAGAAATTGTTTGTGTTCATTTTATCCACCAAGTTACCTTTAAACTTAACTTCACAATATTATTCATAAATAGAGCTTGAATAATATTTGAGTCTATGCAAAAAATTAAGCATGAGTTAGAGTTTCTCTTATGAGCAGTCGAATAGGGCCTATGGTATTAATTACATATATATTATATAGGTACAAATGTAGATACTAATCCATGCACAAGACATCCCATATTTTTTTTTATTAACAACCGGAGTTGAAACTGGTATTTAAAATTGTTGTAATTAAAAAAATAAAATAAAATGATGGAACCTGGGTACTTGGTTTTAAATTTATGAGTTGTGAGGCATTGGCTTTGTCACTATCACCTCAAGAATATTCCTTTTTATTTGAATCAAATGACACATGCGGGTGGTTGCAAAAAATACTGGTCCTATTTATAGTCACATTTGGAGTGATGTTGTTATCATCCATTATAACTTTTAAAGCAAAAGTTCAATGAATAGAATTTTTTTATTAGAGATGTCTAACTTGATGTAATTGGATTCGTTATTTTTCATAAATTTAAAAAAATCCAAAATATAAAAGTAAATTTCAGTTATTTATCATAATTTGAGGTTTAGGGTTTTTCACTACGTTTGGAGTACTCAAATTGAACAATCTAGAATTGAAATTTTTGTAGTTTATTCCTGAACTTAGCAAGCATATGCCTTCTAAGAGGCATTTAAAAATATATTATTTTATACCCTCCAAGTCTGTACAAATAGGGCTCCCTTGCACAAGCACTTCTAAACATGGAAGATGGTTTCATGATCATTCTTTTTGTAAAATCTTATCACCATGAAGTCCTCCCACATGGACAATTTTCATAAATTAGAATGTCAAAGTATCTATTTTCTACAAAATTTCTATCACTTTGTTTTGTGAATAATAATTTACCAACATTTTTTTAAATATGAAATTGTAGTGTTATGTTATTTCTAATGTCATACTAATTACACATATTTTATTTTAATTTTAAATATTTTTTTTCAAAAGGTCATAGTACAATGAAAAGTATGACAAATGCTATAAAAACTTCATGGGGATTCTTACAATGACAATGACCTATGCCATGGAATATATCCCAAATGTGTATGTAAACCTCTAAAGGTGATCTCAAGTCCAGTAGGTGGCTTTTACAACATGAGTTTTTGCACCCCTAGTCTTATAGGGGTTAGCTCTATATGCTTATTTGGATACTATATAAGCATCATCCATTGTAAACCAAAAGTGGCCCCATGACTTACAATAAAATCATCCCTACCATTGTATTTTATTTGTCATATACTTTACATTCATTCATCATTATTCATATACTAAAATAGACATTGGGTGAAGTCGGTAATGGTTATACATGCAAGTGTATGCATATCTATTCTATTATTTTCAAACTTTTTCTTTTGAAAAGCCTTGATTGACAGTCAAAGTCTAAAATTTTGCCAAACTTCCTGTCTAAGATAGATTTAACCTCAAATGCGCACCTTAGATGGGACAAAATTTAGCTAGATATGTTATAAAATATGATTTCTTCAACCTTTTGATGTTGCATCAAAAAACAAGATTTAAGTATGAAGATTAGAAGGTATCCATAAAGTCAAATTATAGATCATTCTAAATCAATATTAAAATATTTTTTCTTTGAAGAAAAAAACATCAGAATTTTTTTTCCGAATAGTAAATTTTTTAAATCTAAGCAAATATTGAAGACTTTGTGCTATTTTCCTTAAAATAAATACTATTGACCATAGTAGTAATCTCAATTTTAAGCATAAAAATTCAAAATGACTCAGTGTAGTATGCATGTAAAAAAATAAAATTTTGGATATCTTTTTCTACTACTTAAAAAAATTGCTAGAAATTGGGCAGCTACCATAAAATGGTTGATTGGGTCAAGAAATAAAATGTAACTAAAATTGCAAACCGTAGGTAGATCTCTTCACAACAGCAATTGTGAGTAGAGTAAATTTTGCCAATCATCGCACAAACAAAATTCAAATCCTTCTCCACATAAGTAGAAACTTGTATGTTTTGAAATTTGGTGATTATTAAATGTCATATTAGAATTCACCTTTGAAAAACAGTATGCAAAAAGATTTTTTCTTATAAATTTTATTGCAATTTAAAGGCGATGAAGCTAAAATCTAGTTAAAAATTCCTTGCAATCCTTGGTTGCCTAGTGTGTGGTCATTAAGCGGTGATATACAATTTTGTTCCTACTGCAATTGAATTGGTAGTTGAATTGTACGGTTGTTATTTAGTAAATGGCAATGATTTTGTCTAGTTTTTGGATGTGTATAGTAAATGGCAAATTTACTCTAAGCTAAGTGCAACAAATATTTATATATTAATTGCTTCATTTCCTTTTTAACTCTCTTAGATTGAATCTCTAATTTGGGATTTCTCTTCAGAGGTCTTAATTTTCTTGCAAGAAAAAGGGAGCACATTGGATTGTATGGTGGAGGGCTGGAGGCTTTGGTTGGTTCAAGGGCATGTGTTCTTTAAACTTGGTTTGTTGGTTGTGTCTTTTGGACAAAGACTATGGCATATGAATTCTAGTTTCCAAATCCTATCTACAATTGCATTCACAATGCACACGTTGTTAGGATTTGGTTGGTTGAAGTAGGGATATAGGGTCTGATTGATCAATAAAATAATATTATTGTTTACCTAGTACAAAGCCTCAGAGTTACACCCTTCTTATTGTCATTCATTTGAATTTGACACTAACCTGAGTAAGTTTGATATGTCAACATGGGTCCCATGAAATGCTACAAAACAGTGCTATGAAATCAGTTGTAACCGCTTGAGTTCAGTTGAGAGACACCTTCAAGTTGTATTTTTTCAGAGAGTCACTTACCGCTTAACCCTTAAACGTCGACAAGGACGTTTTGTGTCCGATGAATGACAAGAGAATCTCTTGTGTAGGACAGAAGTGCAACTATTCATCCTCCAAATTTTGTGGAAAAAAGGAAGATCATCTACAATAGTTTGACTTCCAATGAGTGCTTTTTGCATTATTTTAATCCAACAATTCACACGGTGTCAAAACAGATGATTTCCACGGTTATGAGCCCGTCATTTAAGGGTTAACTATGTTAACTTAGAAAGGACGCCACAGATGTAAGGCATTCTCCTATGTAGGACAGAAATACAACTATTCATCTTTGGAATTAGTTTTGGAAAGTAGAGATCTTCTACAATATTTTGACTTCAAATGAGTTATTTTGATTTTTTTTTGATACCCATTGATTCCCATGGTTTCAGAATGCTGATTTCCACAGGCCCCCCCCAACCCCCGCGTCTTTCCAGAGCTAATGTATGTTTACACTTGGTGTTAAAAGAATGTTGTTACTGAAGGAGTCTTAGAAATGAATTTAGACCTACGTCTGGACTGGATTCAAATTGCAAACATCCTCACGGACCAAACCCTTGTTGTTCAGGTTTGTGATTTATTTCTCGACAAGCTTGACTTGGTGAGCATGAATCTCACGACAGACAACATGCCCCCCCCCCCATCGAAAAGTGCTAAAAGTGCTAAAAGTGGCGACAGGGTTCTCTCGTCATTCACGGCAAAATCATTGAAAAAGCTCCTGCTGAGTTCCTATCACTGTTGACATCCCATTCTATTCTACTACCTAAACCTAAATCCTTCATTGATCAAAATGGGTTTCCTCATTTTTGGAAATAGTTGTAGTAGAGTTTAATCGTAAAGTGTGTACAATGCGGGACCACAAGCTGGAATTCGGGAGAAACACGTACGGGACGAAATTACCTGGAGCACCAAAACTGAGATTCGATGGAGTTTGGGTCTGTGTTTCTTCTGTACTATTATTAGATGAGATTTGGGGGGCTGGGAGGGCCATTTCACGCTTGTTCCTGGCGTTGTTCCCCTAGCTGTTAAAGAACGCCGTTGTCAAAAAAAAAAATTTGAAAAATAAAAAATAAATCTTAAAATAAATCCAAAGTATGAAAAATAAACAAACTATATGATGTGGCACTCTCTGTGCCACGTCAGGTAGCTGTTGTGATGCAATTCCGGGGGCTGGGAACTCTGGGGAACTCGCAACCCTCCCCAGGGGCTGAATCATCTAATGTCTTAGTTATAACTTCTTTTGACACCCGTGTTTCAAACTGGGGTTTCTTTTACAATTAACTCTAGTGACTTTAAATTTTTGATTTAATTTTTGATGGGTTCTTTTGTAGCATTCAATCATCATCCTCTTTATGTTAAGCTTTGCTTTATACAATTTTGGTAAGTATTGCAAGAGTTATAAGTTATTGTTTGTTATTTGGGAGCAAACTCAAACATAGTAGGTAGAGAAGAAGTTTTGTCTCTTTAACTTGATTTTATATTTGGATTTGATTTTATAGACCGTGAATACTTACATGGAAAGCTTTTAATTAGTCTACTTTGGTTGATAAAATGAAAGAATTGAGAATTGTCATTTTATGGGCAATCATGGTTTTTCTTCACTAAAATTGAATACTGGAAGTTCACTTTTGAATTCCAAGTATCAAGTATTTTTAAGAACAAAAAATTTCATAGGATATATGTTACCTGCTAAAACATTCTTACTTTTGACATTTTTAAATTATTTTTTTGATGTTATTAGTAATTTGGTTCTTCTCATCAATTTGTATATTCCACCTTCTACTCAAAAACACAATTAACCCCTAGAGGACCGTTTATCTGTTCAACGTACCTAATAAATCTCAAGTAGGCTCCTCTTGAGACTCCTACAAAGTCAATTTGGGTCGGATGTTGATGAAATTTGGACACAATGTGTAAACATGTACCTCCTTTGTGAAAAAATAATTTTTTTTTGATCAAGTACCTGAATCAAAAGTTATGCTTCCCTGAACTTTTAGGGCAACTTGGGCATCTTTGGAGAATCTTTTGCATAAAAGATCATCAACTTTTGAAATTTTTCATGTATGTAACAAATAAAATATGGCATACAATTGTCTAAGAAAAACAAATTTTAGTCCTCAAATCACATTCTAAGAGGAGTCAAACTTTGTTAGATATGTTTGGGTAGTTTCAAGAAAAAATATTTTCTTCTAACTTCAAGTCCTATTATCTTACAATCAATAAAGTCTAAATTCTTGAAATTTTTTCCACGTATTCCAAATGTTTGTCTCTAATTTTTTAACGTTTGGATTTCAAATAAAATATTCCCTCATTGCACAAAAAAATGACTAGTATATTGCCAATTCACTTAACCTCCTTGCGTTGCAAGGTGATTTAGAATAATTTAGACTCCATATTTTCTTCTAAATTTTTTTGTTAGTGAACCTAATACTATATTCATATGAATGGAAAAAAATCTCATGTTTGTGTAGAGCAAATTTTTTATTCCAAATGGGCCTGAAGTCTGCTGACCCCATTTCACAGGATTGGAAAAAAGGTATTTTTTTCACTTCAAATGCTATAATCATTCATTCCGTGCAGTGAAAAGGGCTAACATTTTTTTTCACACTTTGATAAAATAATTTACTTTAGTTTTGTATGGTTGAAGTTCCAAGAAAAAAATGATTTTCTTTTTTGAATAACATACCAAAAAGTCGTAGTTTTTGACAATGTCTCTTTGGAAAAATCCCCTGGTCCTTTAGGGGTTAAAAAAGTAAAGAACATACATTGTTTTAAAAAAAGGCATTATGTGTTTTCAACTTTTTCAATCAACATGAGATTATTTTCTTTTGTTTATAAGACATAAGGTTTTTAAGTAAAAGATTGGAGGATGAAACTTTACCTTTAGAATGTGTTGAGAAATTTGTGTTTTTAAAAACTCAAATAAGATGATATTGCAATTATTTAGGTTTTTAACCCCTAAAAGACCATTTGTCTCTTTGGAGACAATTTGGGTCCGGGTAGATTCCTATTGTCTCAATTTGTAGTGAATTTCTTTGAGATTTTTGAGGTTGTGTAGTTTTGTGAGAGCTTTGTAAATATATAATTTTTTTGTTTCAATCTGATGCTGGATGAAAAAATTATGGCCCAATAAGCAAGAAATGAATATTGGCGGGCAGCCCCCAAAAAATCACAAAAAGTCAAAAAGTCAATTTCTTTTGAATTTTTTTCTGAGATATTATGTTTTTGCCTATAAGTGAAGTTTTGATTCATTCTATTTGGACTAGGGATGAAAAAGTTATAGACAATCTTATTTTTTCGGGTAATTTAAGCATCTTAAAAAAAACACCTTTTTGTCCAACTTTGAATGCTAATATCTTCCAATCCGTATGGTCAAATTTGATGAAATTTTTACTACATGATCTCAGAGAAGTTGAGTACAAGATCCAACGGTTGGATTCCAAGAAATATTATTATTTTGGTTTCCATAAATGAACACAACAGAAGTGGCAATTTTGAGAGTTTTTTGACAGAAAGCACCCTCGGGGCTTTAGGGGTTAATCTAATTTTTTGGTGGATGGACTTCAACAAGTGAGTAAAAATATATACTACGGTTGGATTTACCAAAAGAGTAATTAAGACAAAAAATTTAGCATTTTAAAAGATTGTCTATCTTAGAATAGTTTTAAAATTTAAGTAGACAAATAACTTATGGAACATGATACTTTATGTATTTCATCATATCCATGAGCTTGATTTTTTTTATGAAATTTTTTATTTTTATAAAAAAAAAGTAAATTTGAAGAGGTTTTTGTTTGCTTGTTTCCTTGCAATGAATGATTTTTGTAATTGAACATTAGGTAGACCCATCAATAATTCAAGTTCTATCCCACACAAGTCATAAGTAAACATTCCAAAGGTCCATAGCATCATGTCTTTAATTACTATAATAAGTAGTCTAGTTGACTACAACAAATATTTGCTTTGAGAAAGAAGGATTAACCCCTCACCGCCGAAGCTCTAACCATGTCAAAAAACAACCTTGCTTTTCAAGTGTTATAAATCTAAATGTGAGTAAGGTATAAAAATCTCAACCGTACAATATTATAGTGTGCATGTTTTAAATGGTGTAAGTAAAATTTGGGGTCATTTGACCGTATAGATTGAAAGATTATAATGTTTTAGTGTTGAAAAAAGATGCTGAAATTTTCCTAAAAACACATTTCGAGGTGGAATTCGATTTTTCTAAACCTACTCAAATGAAAAAACTTTAAACTACAAGGTGATTCTAAACCAAAAGACAAACACTTTGGTGGAAAAAAAACACATTTAATTGATTCATTGCATTTGCAAAGTTGTTTTGAAATGTCAAAAAACAGTGAAAAAAGTAGCAAAAAAACACATCTACAACTGAACCTACCTCTGCTAAAATGCTTCTCAGTCAATCATATCTTCTTGGATTGATATGAAATTTTTACCACAAGAACTAGACTAGTATGTGAAACTTTTCCAACAAAAATTATTGAAAAAAACTCCTGTATGAAGAAGTTATAAGCCACCAAAGTTCATTGTAATGCAAAAATGTCTAGATTTTGAACTTCAAATTGCTCCCAAGCATTCAAAACAACTTGGGTTGACATGAAAATTTAACCACAATAACTAGACTTAAAGGGGAACATAACACAACAAATTTGATTGAAAACGAACATTGGATGAAGGAGATACAAGCCCCCGAAGTTGCAGCCTTCAAATCCAGTTTGGTGAATTTAAATTGAACCTATGAACTTCGATTGGCTTTCAAGAAATCAATAAAGCTTGCATTGATCTGGAAATTCTGCCACATAAACTAGAAGAGAGAGCGCAATTTTACCAACAAGTTTTATTGAGTTTGGACATCGGATGCAAAAGTTACAGCACTTTGAATTTTCTGTGAGGACATTTTTCGTCCCCTCCGGCGATGAGGGGTTAAGAACTAATAGGATTTTTTACAATTCTGTTTCTAATAAGGTGAAACTTGATGTAGACTATTGAATTCGCATACTGACCAATACCCATGCAACTCAAAAACCAACAAATACATTTTCTTTAATACAAAATATAGCAATTCATGGATAGTATTAAAAACTTCTTTAGTTCTTATTATTACAATGGGACTTAGGTGTACCACACACATACCATCCATTCAAAATTTATATCCTTCATTCTATATCCCCAAAAGACATCAAACAAACTAAAACTATTAATATTCAATCAAATTACCATCTAGTATGTTTCATACATAATCCTTACCAAATGATGCCCTAAAAACAACCAACCAACCTTCATGATACAAATCTCTAAAACTAGAATTCTTATTTATACAAACCAATCACTCATTATATAATTTCTTCAAAAATATCTCATCAATCAATTCCTCACATGCACCTACTATAACAATGATAACATGCCACAACACATAATACTATAGACTAAAAATGTAGAATGAAGCTCTACATTTTTAGTCCTATACAAGCCCAAATGAAACCAATGTATAACTTACCAAATTATTGTAGAAGCAAAGAATGCACCTATTGATCCATAAATCAAATCATTATTGGAACAATACCTTGGTTAAAGGTTTTATCCTTTCAATGTTAACAAAGGTAAGTAATTTTGGTATCACCAAGCTTAACCCATTAAGGATCGCTCAATCACTTTTTGGTCAAAATTGACACTTTTTCATTGGTACCCACAGTTTTACAATGAATTTGGATACAGATGAAAGGGCATGAGTGTGGGGAATTGGGAACCAAATGCATTGGGACAAGAATTAGGACAATTTGTTCTAGCATGCAATTTTGGAGGTGAAAAAACAAACAAAATACTAGCTAAAAATAAGAAAATCAATACATAAATCAATGCAAAATTTGTCATGCATTTACTACGAAGCCCCAAGCACTCATGTTAATTCCATGGGTTCGGTCAGATCTTTAGAATGCATCATGGTTTGATATTTTTTTCCATGCTCAGCTTGAGACCGGAAAACGTCTTGCTCGCCCCAGAATCAACCACAGTCCTTAACGGGTCAACACATGTGGGTCTAAAAAATGAACAAGCCCTTAAGGTAGTATGCTCTAAAAGCGCCCATG
Organism: Antitrichia curtipendula; assembly: GCA_951230915.1. Taxonomy (NCBI): domain Eukaryota; kingdom Viridiplantae; phylum Streptophyta; class Bryopsida; order Hypnales; family Leucodontaceae; genus Antitrichia; species Antitrichia curtipendula. Next base: position 12,725,677 of record OX579634.1, read on the forward strand.
TTCTAAAAGCGATCATGACACAGAGGTACATTTTGCTTTCTTCAATGTTCGAACTGTGTACATTTCAGAAGGTGGTCGCTTTTAGAAACCAGTGTTTGAACTTCAAAAATTCATAACTAATGCTACAAAGATCTGAAAAATATGAAACGACTTGGATTAGATGCCAATTCTATTTTTCTTCCTATATAAATTTACTGAAAATTGTTTCAATAAGTTTAACTTCCCTGAAAAGGCGATCTGCTCTTAAGTGGTCGCTTTAAGAGCATACTACCTTAATTCACATCAACCACAAACTTGACAGACACCCAAGTGGAACATCACTAAGTCTGCATTTAATCTTGGAAAAGTTAGGGGAGTGCTAGACTGCTAGATTCATTCCTTTCTAGTTCTAGAACACATGCAGCTACAAGACTAAGGTATCGTGCAAACAATTTGGAAGTTGAAAAAAACACCTATAACACAATATTCAAAATTTATTTCTTGACTCGTGAACCTCATTTGCAACCAAAGGTAGACGGTCCAAATACAAGTACAAAACTAATTATTGAAGATTTACAGCTTTGCAAACAAGTCCGGGCAAGGCAAGAAGCTGTGCACATCATTGTAGAGTTCATACCTCCAAATCATTTTGGAAATTCATGTTTCTTTCAGAATGCAGAATCAAGGTTCCAATCAAATGATGCTGCAGACACTAGCCCATGTCTGAAAATCCAGAAGAGAAAACGTACCCGGATATCTTATCGATTACCTACACCTTGAGTTCTGTAGTACATCACCAAGCTACAATAATTCGACTTTCTAGCTTCCTCGTGTTGGGATGAGTAACAATTATTGTTCTTCACTTCGGATAGAAGGGACGCTCGTCTGCCAGCTGGATGTTCCGGCGATTCCAATGCAAACTTTCCCGCACACTACGAAGAAAGTCACCACTTGATTCCTTCTCACACACTGCAGGAACAGGCCATTCCGACATACGGACAATCAAGGCATCACCTCCCCATAGCTGCTGCCGTCCCTTGCCATCGAAACTCGCCCAAGCTTGACCCCTACAATGTAAGGGCAACTGCAGCACAAAGAACTATTAAGGTAGAGGATACTAAACCGTTAGGAAACGGATCCCGTCTCCGACACTGACCCCAGTTACCAACAAGAACTCATCTATTCATTTGTTAGGTACGTCATATATCAAGTACTGTAACATGACTTGGCTAAATGTCTATGGCCATTGATCATTAAATAAAAATGAGTTTGTACACTGTCATTTAAAAACGGTTTATAACCTCACCTTCATCGGAAATTCATAGACAGTGATAAATGTTTGATTAAAAAAAATGGCACTTGTACCCAAAGAACTCTCGGCAGCTCTATAAATTTTGTTAAAAGCTTGAAGTGACGATAACAGTATCCTCTACCTTCTGACATGATTTCCAGATTAATATATTTTCCAAGCGTGTAAGAGCGGCGACCCGATTGGGTCTATTACCGTAGTAGTAACTGAAGAAAATAATGATTCTACAATCTATCTACTCAGACAAGTGATGAACACCCACCTGTACTCGCAGTGTTACATAATCTGGCAAAATCAATGGCCTGAATGATAAAGAATGCGGACAAATTGGTGTGAAAAGAATGCCTGGGACCTGCACAGATAAATCTCTGTAAGCATTCGATCGAATCCTCCCACTGAAATAAACACCCATCTCATCTGTTCTTTTCAATACTCTAGTTTCGAGGTTGATATCCACAGATTCGATCTCAAGGTCCAGTTCTTAAGGTTTGATCTTAAAGTCAAGACTAGAAAGCCTGATGTGATTAACAAGGTTTCACAATATAATTCTTTGTTAGTTGAGAACCGCGTGTAACCTGAACGCAGACTTCAAGGCTACAGAATAATACCTGAGGGTGCACCACAGAGCCTCCAGCTGCCAAAGAATACGCTGTGCTTCCTGATGGACTTGAAATTACTAAGCCGTCACCTTGTACAATAGTGACGAAGTGACCATCACAAAAGCACTCTAAGTTTGAAAGGGCCGATGACATGCCTCTATCAATGGAAACTTCATTAAGAACAAGAAATTCACTGGAATCTGAGCTCATATTGTCGTCTGCTGCAGAACTGTTGCGAATAATCTGGCAGTGAAGTCGGTGTCGCAGTGTGATGTATGTGGGACCTTTCATTATGGCTTGTAAACTTTCTCTGTACAGACTGCTTTCTGTGGAGTGTAAAGTTAAGAATTTGACTGCAACTAATATAGGAGTACATGAAGGCTAAGTGCCATTTTCTTTGTAAAGAAAAAGGACTAACTCTTGCCAGAAAGAACAAGCTCCATAAGCTCAACATAGACAGGAAAAGAAAATTCAACCTACAGCAAAGTGATTAAATGGATACGGAATTTTGTCATGAAGCCCAGGGAGCCCATCGAGAAGGCTACCAACGGAGGCATAGGACCTTTGAATAGAGACGCCGCCTGCAGCATAACAGTCCAAGTTGACCACATGGACATAAATTAAGTCAGGTCCATCCTGCCTGAACTTTCCCCTGAAGTATCCATCATATTGAAAACCCAAATGTGATCTGTTTCCTACTGTACAATGTTGTTTTGGGGATCACAGCTCTATTTCCACAAGCAAATAGTAATTTCATTTGGGCTTTAGTGGACATTTGAACAATCATCGAGACCTGAAATTATTAAAAACAGCGGAAATTTCACGTAAACCAAATCGTCACTAAATACGTATCCACTCTGAACATCGGTTTGAGGCAACACAAAGCTTAGTTTTTACTTAATGATGGAATCTAAACTAAGCATGAACGGAGAAAAGTAAGCTTGCCCAGAGCATCGTTCCATCACCGCCTAAAGTGATGATCAGGTCCAGTCGCTCGTCGATGTCCATCAGGTGATCCTCTGCTAACACAAATTCACAATGTATAATCCAATTCACTTAATTGATGATACTCTGTCCTATTCTACTGGATTAGAAATAAGCTGGACAGCCATATGCTGCTTCCATGTCATCAACGTGCATCGATAGTTCCAGACATCAAAACCAGGTTAGAAATTACCAGACGTACAACTTAGGTAATTGCAAACGCATTGTCTTGGGGTCTTCGGGGATTGAAGTAAGATTCACTATTGCATGGTGTTAAAAATATGTGAACCATTAATGCTGCAACATAGATGTCTAAAAGCAACTTCAAAGAGTATACCTGTCTCATATGTCTGGATGAACTCAAAGTCGGTACTATCCTCCAGCAATTCTGCCTTGACTCTTGCTTCCACATAAACATTAGCAATATTCTGTTCTCTGAGCCACCTGCGGATCATGGTTGACGTGCTCAGTACAGGAGCCAAGACCATATATAGCACTGACTGTCAAACTCCACTCGCGGTAAGAACTCTCGCAGAGATGCAAGGCTTCTGCACAATTTAAAATATATGCTACAGTAAACAAAATAAGCAAGAAAATACGTTTGAAAAATTCGATGCACATTCTAGAAAAAGGACGAAAATTTTCAAGACGGCCCAGCTGACTATTCTGTAAGATCTGTAATGATTCACCAACACCACAAGAAAAGAAATTCACTTACCAAACCATTTCTTTACAAAGCCTCTGCACGGCTGCTGCATTCGGTTTCAAGAGAATGAACACTGATTGAGGTGGAGACTTCCAAACCAAAGTAATCTATCAAATAGAAGGACGGCTTGTGAGAGAGATTATCATACTGTCAAGAGAAAACGGTGCACAAGAAGAGGCCGCGCTTGGTTGAATCAAAGTCATTGACATGTTTGAGCGAAAACTACAGGACAATTCAAATGCATCAACATCGCAAAGGAGAGTACCTGTTTGTTGCTTCGGATTTCTGTCTTGATGTCGCCAGATTCAAACGAGACAAGGTCGTGATGCTGCGTTTGTCTCCTCTCGTCGACGGGATCCCAAGTCAGTGTAAATGATGCCTGCGCTAAAAAGAATACACTGGTACGTAAATATATTGATCGACGGCTAGTGTATACGCATAGACGATCTGCGAATATGTAAAACAAGGAGCAATTCAATAATAACACAGGCAATGAGGAAGTTCTGAAGCCTTGAACCCAAGCAATAGCCTCTTGGGAGCTTCGAGTACACCATAAAGATCCAGGTACAAGGTAGATCTAGACCAAACATGCCAGCTAAATGAAGCCAAAAGTAGGGACCTCAAGGATGGGCAGTTTACCCAAAAAATAACCAATTATGGAGACAAGTAAAAGTGTCCTTACTCTCACCTTTTCAGGTACGTCGCCCTCCAACTGCGTATCCAAATATAGGCTGTTAAAAGAGTCAGCACTATAGTTCAGAACTTCCTGGTTGCGAGTGGTTTCAATAGATTGGGAAGAACCATTTGTTGGTGGCTTCTGCGTAGACAGATTTGGTTCTATTGATTCGTGAGCGTCAGTCTCAACGTTAGAAATGGCTGAGGATTCAGCCTGTCTTGGAACGTCTGCAGCATTGTTGAACACTTGTAAGCTATATCAGCAATACGAAGAGCTGTCTCATGCACACAAACACAAATAAAAAGTCAATCAGCAGTACCAGAAAGCCGAAAAGGATGAACGGCCAACCAACAAAATATTTGACAACCAAGGAGTGGGATCAGACAAAAAAAAAGAATCCTCCAAACAGGCTTGAAAAGCATTATTCAGAAGAAAGTTATTACCAACAGTTGCATTATCAGCAAGAAGGCGCTCAAGATGGGAATTTCGGAGGAGCTCCATTTCATACTTATGCTTCCATTCCGCAGCCTCATCTTGAGCAAGAGCTTTTTTCACTGCAACTTCCTCGAGGGCCTTGGCAACGGCTGTCAACACGTGTGTTACAATTCAGTCGATCAGGCTCAGTCAGCAACATCAGAGGGCTTCTATGATTTCAGGACCATAATTTTAATGCCAACACATGTAATCATACGAACAATCAAACCTGAATAAACTAGAAATTTAAGAACCTAAAGCTCTGGTCTACGACGGGTAACAAGAGAAAAAATAAACAAAATCCATATACTGAATTTATGGGCATGGAAAGTGAATGTGCAACGCCATAACACACCTACCCATGAATTGTCCACAACAATGCTTCAGCAGAGTGTAGACACATTCGTGCAGGTCACAAGAGAAACCTCAACGTTCGTAACGCTCGTGAGTACATCTGGCCCAAGAGTACTATGAATAGTTCGCAAAAAAAATTGTAAAAAGAGAGCAAAGACTGGAGGAATTTAAGAATGAAAACATACTCTGAAGAGCATCCGAGAACTCAATATAATTATTTCCCCCGAGAACCATAGCCCGAACTCCGTCAGAACCAATACTTTGAGATCGAATACCCCTACGTTTAAAATTGAACTCCTTGCCATTGTCGGATTCCAGCCGACATGGAGAACTCCTATGGCCAAATCGAACCTGCATATTGTGAAAGCATCAAATACTGAAACCTATATCACTTTTGATGTATCTGACAAATTTGAATGTTCCACTAGGGCTTCACAATGCACCGCCATTAAAATAGCCATTAAGAAATCATACTAAAAACGACTGAACAATCATTCATAAACACAAGTAAGTAATTACTCGCACCAAGTTCTGTCAGCCATCAGCAAGTGCTACACGAGTGCCAAGTAACCACCTTCTGACGTTCGTCCTTGATCTATAAACTAGATATGCTTGGTGCAACTCTTTGAAGAGGAAAAGTTATCGATGACGTACTACGTGCAGACAAGACATAACTGGACCTTATTTACTTTTTTTAAACTTCAGTTTTGCTCCAAGTCTCTGCGTTTTCCTTTATCATGAATATAGTTTTTAAAAGACCGAATCTCCGTACTCAAATAAATTTGAAACAAATTCTAAAATATGGTTGAAAGCTTTGAACTATAATGGTTACTTTTTCATATGAACTATTATATAGAATATATTCAAGGGACAACGTCTTCAAACTTTTTGATACATGAATTTAAGCTCAAGAATTGACTTGAGGAAATCCTTTATTGTAGTTAATCAATGATTAATTTAAAAATTATACGGACTGAAGTCTATTTTGAACTATATAGTGTATCTTTTTTTTTCTTTTTTTTTGATAGTGTATCTTTTTATTCCAAAAATTTGTAAGAAATTTGTATTAGTAATTTAAAATTCAATAATGTCATAACGTAAAAGTAAAAGTACAACGCAATCAGAATTTTTTCTCAGCACTAAACAATTTAATGCTGGGTAAGAAATGTGCTCACATGTGATTGTAAATGTATTGCAAATTCCCGTCGGAAACACAAGACATTGAGATTACGGGAAGAACGCTCACCCTCTTCGATAGCTTGAGAAAGTGCGGTCGCGCATACTCACGAGGCAATGTCATACAACCCCGCAAGATTGATTCACAAGCTGATGGTGAGAGCTGGTGCGTCCCCACGCCGTAAGTCAGATAAATATTCCAAACACCACCCTCAATGTTGCTGACATCCAATAACTGCTTAGCAAATACTTTGAACGCTACAAAGATGATCGGCAGCTACAGCTGTGATTACCCGAACATTACTGGAACACACTCTGTGGTGTGTAGTAAGAGACAACACCTGGGATAGCAGATCCATTATCGTCAAGAAAGACAATTTTCCCACCACGGCAAGAATCTCCAATCCCTGTTCACCCTGTCTCCAATTCCATAGCTACTTCTCTGCATTCAGAATTCAGACACTGCCAAGTCCATTCATCAGGTTCTCTAACAACAATTCGCAGCTCCGTTAATTCTCTTATATTCAATCACATTCCACGTAAGTACGTGTCGGCGTTACACTGCAGGAATGACACAAGCGGAATTACTACCGCAATTGCTTGCCATACAGCGGGGTTCTAGAAAAACACAGCTCTACCATCGATCAACCCTACCAGGCGTGAGAAGAGAAATTCAAGCCAGAGAGTTGTACAACCGCAAAGAGCACAACGGCGATGTCCTGCAGAAGAAGCACAAGAGTTTGCAACGAGGAATCGAGAGATGGTAAAGCGGAAACCGTGAAACCCTAATCCAGCAATGAGAAGCGAAAGCCAGAACACAATTGAAGTTCTCAAGAGGGAAGCAGAGAGATGGCGACCGGAATGTACCACAGCTTGTTACTTAGTGAGTTCGTGGAAGTCACGACTCACGACTGGATTGAGAATCAGACTCGCAGAAAGCGATCTTCACTGGAGTGACAAAGCTATTTACATCCAAGGAAATGGATGAAACCTGCAATGTATGAATGAAAATCTATTTACTCATTCTAAAAAGTGTACATTCATCCAAAATAGAGCATTCATGTCCCAAGATTTGGTATCAATTTAGCGATTTCATTCACTTAAAAGAATATCTTGCTCAATATTTTCTTGAAAAAGAATTTCATTGCTTTTTAGCCAAAATTTGCTCAAAAGAATTCCAGGGTGGCAATGTGACCATAATTGCCGTTAGTCCACGTCTTACCCATTTGTGTTTGAAACATCTTGTTAGAAAGTCTCATCTTGGAATCTCATGAGTCAAGAATAATTGTAGTGCACTAACCTTCTCTAATTGCACTTGGACTTTTTAAATGCATGCACATAATTAAGGTACTATGTAAATTTTGTTCATTTAAAACAATAGAGTTTAAATTATAATTAGGGATCTTTTACTTTACTTTAGTTGTTGACAAATGAAAATCATAAATTTTGGAGAGCTTTTGTAATTTTTGTGAATTTTCAAAGTATAGAATTTGAGGGAAACTTTAAAGTATTATTCAAGTGTATTTTTGAATCATCTATGTAAAGACTCAATATCATTTATTTAAGGCTCTATTACTTGAAAAATATGTTTCACAACATGTAAAATTGAAGGCATTCTACAATGATGTTTTAAAGTACTACTAGTTTCCCTTGTGCCATTGCCATAGTTAAAATAAAAATAAAAATAATTTTAAAATTTTAAAATTCTTAAAACTTCAAAATTCCATAACTTTCACACCGTAGGTCCAAACGTCACAAAACAAAGCCCATGCATCCCTCCTTGCCACTCAAGGGCTTTTTGACAGTACCATGTATACCACTGGGAGATACATGGTTCATGAGATCTTACCATATTGAACAAACAAATAACCTATCTTAATGAATGGTTTGATGATATATCAAATAATCCTAGCCTTTCTAGCAAAATTAGTGGGGCAAGTAGTTTTACATACTTATACCTTATACCATTTGACATGTGGAGGTTGTCTAATAAGACATGTAGACACCATACAAGAATTTTAGAATATATATAGGAAATGTCAAATTACAGAGGATTGAGTATTGAATTGTTTAGCACAATTGTTTAGTGCGTTGATTTGTCAAATTACTTAATAACTTAACTTTGTAAGGATGTAGAGGACAACAAATTGAATATTGAATTGTTTAGTACAGTTGGTTAGGTGTGCTGATTTATCAACTAACTCAATAATTTAACTTTGTAAGCATGTGGAGGACAAAAAATGTCTAATGAATGATTCTTCACATTTTGGTAGAACATAAAAATGCACTAATTCATCCATTCAATGGATAATTAAATAATTGATGATTGTGGTAATAGATTTGTTGCATTGAGGTTCAAGTTCAAAGTCAAAAGTGTAGTTTTTTAATATATGATATTTTCTAATACTTTGGATTAAAATTCTACTTAAAAAAAGACAAAGTATCCAAGAAATTTCAATCACTTCACATCTTTTCTTAAAACATATCCTTAGAACACATCCATTTACATCTTGTGTTCAAATTGTTTGAAGATGAAAGTTACTATATAATATCAATTACTTCATTAGCCTTTTAATGAGGTCATGAAGTCACTTGTTTGAAGATGAATTCCAATAATTTGTATCAATCACTTCAATAAGCCTCTAATGGGGTCACATTAACCCCTAAATGCCCAGCCAATAATATATGATCGACCTGAAATTTCAGACTCATTTAGGTATAGGTAGTTAAATTCCTTTCATTGTTTAAAAAACATTTACGAGCAATATTGAAAGTTAATTACTGGAAGCTTTCATTTTTCATTGAAGAAGGTAAATATTTGATTTTTGAGAGGTTCTCAATTGCATATATGTATCATCCACAAAGTATAAAGCTTGCCAATTGCTCTTGATTTGAGATCTGAAAAATTGTACTTATCAATTTGCTTTGAAAATAGTTCCAATTGAAAGAATAAAGTGGTTTCATGATTTTCACTATTGAAAATTTAGATATGCTAGTGTTGATTTGGAGCTATCTGAAATTTCTACTTATAAAAAGAAATTGCATTTCAACAATTGTAAGGATTGTTTAATGAGTTTGATAGCTCTTCATTTGAACTTAAGGTTTTTGGAAGTATATTTTAGTGTGCTAACACAATTTTTAGTTGTTCATGTCACCTCCTGTGAGCGCTTATTTATCCACCCTTGGTAAATAAGTGAGCACAACCAGGCTCTAGATGTTTTGAGATTTGATTTGTTCTATGGCTGCCTAGCGTCAATCCATTGTGCCTCCCAAGCAATGGATCTTTTCTAAGTCCTAAACATACACAAGTTTGCAAGAAAACCAAGAAAAATCAAGAAGAAAAAACTAACCCAATATGCAATATTTATTCTAATTGGGGCATGCCAACTAGGCCGCTGTGATTTTTGAATGGAAATAGAGACAGTCTAAATCTAGCCACTTAAAGAGAGAGAAAATTTCATGCCATTTCTAAAAATATAAAACTCACAATCATACGACCTTCCTAGCAAAAGTTATGGACGGATGAAGTTCTAGCTTCTATAAGTCTATTTAAACTTCATCCTTGTATTTAGACCCTTTCCTTGTTCTAATTTATTTTGAATTTTGGGCTTTGGCTTTATACTACCAACTTCTACTTAAGTTTTAAGTTTGGACTTGTATGGATGATTTTTGTCCTATTTCATCCATATCCTAATCCAAAGTTCATCCATTGTTTATTCCTTGATGATTAAGAATTTTTCTAAAGTTAGACTAGTTTTGGACTCCACTAATTTCCTTCTACCTATTTCTAAATCTAATTTTTCTCTTTGATTACCTTTTTGGTTAGTTGTTTTATCCTTATCCTACTTATGTGGTTTGGTGCTACTTTGAGCAATTTACTATTTTTAGATTTTTGTCAATTTTTCCTCGTAGGTCTTAATTCTAGATTTTTTGAATGTTAAGACACTTGCTAATTGGGCCTTCCTACTAGGAGTTATCCATGGATGAAGTTTGACCACTAATCGATATTTAGAACTTCATCCGTGGTTTTCTACTAACCTATAACTTGAATTCTAGTTTTTGTCTTACTTCAGACTTCTAGATTTAGGTCTCTACCTAAGTTTCCATTCTTGTTCCTCTTGGATGAAATGGACTAATTTTTATCCAATATAACTTCTAAACTTCATTCGCTAATATCTCTTCCAATTCAACTCCAATTTCTAAGTGTAATATAATTTTGGAAACCTCTAACTTAGTTCTATAAAATTTTCTATCTGATTCTTGGAATAAAACTAATCTAAACACTCTGAATTGGCTTTACAATTCGGTCCTACTTTTATACATCCAATTTTGATAATTTGACAAGGGAAGGTTGTAATTAGGAACTTACCTTGGAATTGGTGTAGTTGTTGAGGTAGTCGTACACTCCTTCCAATTCTCCATCATTTGCCATGGTAGGATCCCTTGTTGAATTGTGCTCACTGCTTTATAAAGGTGTTTTAATACAAAGTTGCTAATTTCTTGGACTTCCTTCTTTCTTTTTTCCCTAACCTTTCTTTCTCTTCTAACACTATTCTTCCTCCATTATTTTATGCTAAATGTTGACTTTGGTAGACTAGAATCCTAATGCTTCACTTGTTGAAATAATAATTGATCTTTGACAACTTTTTATCTTTTTGCAAGTCAATTATTATTCTATCTTCCTTTCAATGGTCTCAAACGTTTTCCTAAGATTTCCACCTAATCCTATCCTATTCTAAACTTCTCTTCAAACTTCCAATTGTTCCTTCATCTCTCTCACTTGTCAATTGAGTTTTTGAACTCCTATTTATTTGAGTTGAAAGGTTGAAGAGTGTTTAGAGATTATTTTTGGTATTTGCTTGTTAGTGGAAAGGATGTCTAATTCCTATATCTATTTTATTCTACTAGTTTCCTACCTCTTCACTTCTTCTATACTACTCTATTTCCCTTTCTAATTTGTTGTTTGCTAGCTTGAAAGAACAACTTTTATATATCTAATGTTTAGCAAAACGAAAGGAAAGGATATTTTTTTAGTTCAGTCCAGCAAAGGCCGATGCAGAGACCAACATGCAACCTGGAAGCAGGCAGTAGTCACCCTGCAAGCAGCAGTCAGTCACCTCCAGTGGCAGTCATCTCCTTGCTCGGCCTGTCACGTGGCAGCGGTGGGTTGGCCACACCTCCAAGGCGGTAACGGGGTGGTGATGTGGGCCGGTGAGGTGGAAGTGGGTGGTTGGTCGCACCCTTGTACCGAGCTCCTCCCGTGTTGTTTCTCAAGGAGCCTCTATCTTGACTTGGACCCCTCCAAGGATTGGTTTCTTGATTTTTTGACCTTTTCAAATTCCTTCTAATTGGGATTTTATTCAACCTTTAATCTAATAAGTTTTGGGGGGATTTTTATAACACTAAAGGTGAGTTTTTTGGATGGCTAATTTTGTCAAATTTCTTGATAAATGGTTTGAAAGGGTGGAGCTAATTTGTAAGGCTAACTTGCACTCTTGGGAAAATAGCTCACTAAGTCTTTTGGAAGCTAAACTTGAAATTCCAAAACAATATTTTATAAACTAAACTTGGTGGACTAGTAGGAAAAATTCAAATTTCTATCAACACACTATTTTTGTGGGATTTCTCTTTAGGCACAAAGCCCAAAGCTTTGCCGTCATTTTGGAAAACAACTAAATTCTATAAAACTTTGAAAAGCAACAAAGCCAAAGCTTCACTGTGTTTTTGACACATACCATAAAACCAACTATAGCTTTGTCATGTTTTTTTTTAACACCCCAATTTCTACACAAAGTAACCAACTATAGCTTCGCCATCTCTTGTAAAATTACCAAACTTTTATAAAACTCTAGACAAACAAAGCCAAAGCTTCGCCGTCCCAAATGGGACAAGGAAAAATATGGGGAAGCAATGCGTTGTTAGTACAAAACAACGTCGCACACGTGAGTTAATACAAAGTTGGTACAACTTTAAACAAAACCACCAATTAGTGTATGTGTGTTAGTAATGGAAATCACTCAACAAACGCTGGAGGTCTTTCCTAAGCGGCATCACCAGTCATAAGGGAAGAAGACCGTCTAGGATTAGTACAATGTTAGTACAAAACACCCAAAGACGTCAACAAAATACAAAAAACTCAACAAAGCATACAAAGAACTTCAAAACCACATACAGACAAGGCAAAATTTGAAGGGATCCTTATGTCCTTCAAAGCAAGCTTGAAAAGTAGCAACAACGGAGCTTAAAATGCTCCAAAAACACAAATTTGGCAATGTTGGCACGCAATGGCCAAATGTCCAACTAAATGGACCCAAATTGTATAGAAAGCCAAAATAATGGCTACAAGGGGGTGGAATGAGAAGAGAATGAGCCCCTTTAAATACTTTTCCAAGGTTGTTCATCTCCCTTTAATTTCTAAGCCGTAATCTTATCAATTAAGATTTTCATCATAATCTTTAAGTTTTGACTTTCTACGCTGGTCCAAAACTCTAATTTTTTGAGAAAGACTCCAAATCAAAAATGGATTGTGCCATTGGCTTTAAAAGGCCATTTTTAGTCTAGGTGAATCCCCCTCCCCTTAACCAAACTCCAAAAAACTTAATAACACCTAGTATTAACCGAATGCCTCAAAGGGGTAAAAATCCAAATCTTGGAGTTCGACTTATCTGAAGAAAGTAACTAGCCTAAGGTCTTAAGTAGATATGAGGGAGTAAAAAAAGACCTAACTTGGGCCTCATTCCAACTTCGTACGCTCCTGGTACGCCGGTCAACTCCACGGTAAACTTCGAATTTGCCGGTTGGGGAGGATCTTGCTAGTTCTGAGTCTTCAGGCTATTGAAATGTCTTGAAACTTGTTGGAGAGTCTTATTAGCATAAAATAATATATTCTAATTTTTAGTGAGATTTTACCACAACCTGGGTAATTTCTAAGAATTTCCCATCATAGGTTTTGGCGGTTGACCGTTCGGAAGGGTATCTTCTTTAAGTTAGAAAATTTTGAGACTTTCTATGGAACCTCTCACAGAATTTCACAAAGGATGTGTAAGCTCATATTTTTACTTTGCACAAAGGTCAGAGAAGAATCAAATTTCATCTTCTCTTTTTAATTCCGGCAACTAGAGAATCTTTCACATACAAGAGAAAACCGTTTTGCTGTTGAGTTCCAAATGTGATTTCCACCCTAAAAATCCATATTCTACCCGTAGATTCTTCTTATGGGTGCATCTTGAGTTTGTAATTCCTGCAGGCCAACAATTGGGATTTTCGCTATTTCTTCTATATTATAGGGAAAGTGAAACTTATCTTCGGGAATGAAATTAGGACCTCAACGTATTCCCTTAGACCAATTTTATCCATAAGATGTCACATGCACTGTAGGCTTGAATGATTTGGGCTAGATTTACTTTATTCCTGCTATTTATCTAATTTCTTGATTTCTAACCTATGTATAAGTAGAAATTGGGTTTATTTAGGGAAAATTAATCTGTAAGGGACCAAATGCTATATTGGCATGTGACATACCTATTTTGCCTTTATACTCTTTTTATGACTTTTTGTAGGTTTTTACTAACTTTATTTTGCAAAAATCGCAAAAAATAAAGCATGAGTCCCAAGTGACAAATACGGAACTTACACCTCCAATCCCCAAAAACTCTTGTATGTAAATTTCTCAAACATTGTGGAGAGGGGCAACATACTGAAAATAGTATAATTACATTTCTCTTGTTATAATCTCACAACTCTTATGCAATCTTACACTCAAAATTTGCATGCATACTAATAAGCAAGCTCTTTGAACACCTTTATAGTTAGATTTTTGAAAAAAAAAAATTCCTTCATTAGGGATAACTATAAGTCCATGTTCTTTTTCATAGGAAAAAAACACTTTAAAAGGCTTGGGCATTTAGGGGGTAATACTTTTTAATAAGAAAATATTATATGAGATTTACTTGCTCAACAAGGCTATGAGTTCCCCGGAGTTCCTGGATTGTAGGAACTTGGCCACAATAGTAGTTTGATGTGGCAATGCGACTATCACGTCGGATAATAATATTTTTTTAATTTAAGTTTAATTTAATTTTTTATTATTCTTTATTTTGGCCAATAGTGTTTGGTTCATAGCATAGGGAACAGGCTTGAAACACCCCTCTAATGCCTCCAAAAAACATCTACTGAGTAAAATGCCTTTGAATATTGATAAACAATTTAGTACAATTAGACTTGTATCTCTTTGAGTATGCATTAAAGATCAATAGAATACTTATTATGGTTGATAACCTTATTCCAAACATGTGCATCTTGCAAATTCTTAGCTTTCATGACTCCTAAGTTGGCATATAATTAATAAAATCTTTAATTAGTCACTCACAACTTTAATTCATGTTATTAATAGTTATCCATCAAATCAAGTGCATAATATACTATTCCAAAGCTCTTCAAATACACTTTTAACAATATAAAGTTTGCAAACTAATTACAAAAACTAAAAACACAAAACGCCCTCAAACTCTATTACTAAGAATTAAAGAATTGAAGGTGACAAGAATATGTACAACATAAGAAACATAGAAGATGGAGGACAAAGGAAAGTTGTCATTTCAAGGTCTGAAATTCTTTCTAATGCAAGACAACTTTAGAACCATGATGAGTCATCAATCTTTGAATTGTACTTCGTTTTTAAAATGTTGAACTCAAAATATTAGTGGAAGAATGTAAAAAAAAATTAATGTCACAAGATCCCTAAATCTTGAATGCCATCATTCTCCTTTATAGTAGACAAATCTAAGATGTGAAGAATAGAGGAACTCCCTCTAATGCCTAAAGTAGAGAGTCCATTGCAGTCCTTTTTTTAAGCTTTTTAATGAAAAGCCAGACTGGCTACATGAATCTGTGATTCTGTTGCCCACATGGCGAAGGATGAAATTTTCACTGTGAAACTTGCTGGCGACAGCTGCATTTCGGGCTACACCATCTGGCAGAAATTGCTTGGCCTTGGTAGAAAGTTCGGGCACTTGACATAAATATTCTAAAGCAGAAAAGGCGAAAATGCAAGGAAGTACAGACAATTTCTGGCACTTGGGAAACTACTTGTGGTGACAATTGTGGCAAATTCAAAGAATGCAGCTGCTGAATTTAGACACCATCCGACAATGCATGCAATGTAAAATTAGGAACATACTTAATAACTCATACATAATCTTGATGGACACAAGAGGCCAAGCTGAGGGCCCATCCATTCAAGAGAAAGTCATAAACCATGCATGGATTTAAGATTTCAATAAGTCCAATAATCTAAAACTAGCTCAAACTCCATATCTACGATCTGCTGCAACTGCCCACTAATTATAGGCATCGTCATATGGATAGGTCTCTAGGGTGAAAATCTTCTGTGAGTACATCCCCACTACACACTCCAAATGCATGTCTAAAGAATTTCGCAATTTGTTTTTTAGAAATGCAAGTGAACTGAAGCATCTCTCATCCTCTACTGAACCTAGAACCTGTACTATAGCAACTTCAACGAGCTTGTAATATTCTGGAAATGCCTTGACTCTAAGAACAGTGCAAGAATCTAAATAGCGCCAGAGACGTGTGAGGGGGTTCAGGTCAAAAGGAACTTCCATATGCTTCTTAGCATTACTGAGCATGGCTAATTTGAACAAGCCTTGTTGAGTTTCCAATTTGTACCTGTCCAAAACAGGGGGAACCAAATGCTTTACCTTATCCAGTTCTATCAACTTTGGCTCGCTGTAGTACTCCATGAGCACTGCCAAATGTTTTGGAAAACACTCTTCCGCATCGCTTTGAAGCCAGTACTGCGGGTACACTACGCCAAGGGCATCCATTACATTGTGGGAGGGAAACCGAGCTTCAAGCTCTCTCAACAACTGCATGGCTGCCATTGCAGCAATGCACACAATTTGGTAATCAATAATCTAACTGTACAACTACTTGAGTGGTAAAGCAGAATGGTAAAGCCAACACATATTTAATATAATAGACCCAGCCAAGACATAATATCGTCAATGCAGTCAATAGTGCTAATAATTTTGAAGCACTAACATCAGTTCTCTATTAAAACTACTGCTTGCTACAAAGGACTGTTTTAGTAAAATAACCTTTTAATTTCTCAATAAGAAAATATTAAATATATAGAAGAGAAATAATCAACTTTATAATGAAAAGTTCAATATCACAGATTCAATTAAAAGAAAAAACTCAACATGATCCAAGTCAATATGAGAAGAATTTCTATACTTTTCAATTGAAAGTGCAGTTAAAAGCACTGGAATCTATACTTCCAATTTGAAAATCGTACCAAAAGCAACATTTAAAAAGCAGTAAAGCAGTAGCTGGAACGCCAATAGAAGCAACAACTCTTACCTGTGCACTGTGTCTTGATAGTAGCCACCACAGAAGCGAACACATCTCGATCAACGGGTGCAGCCTGGTGCACTGCCCAAATCGACTGACCATTAGCAACAAACACCAACTGGGAAGACTCGTTGTTGAGGTCAGAGATCCACTTGGTGTGGATCTGGCTGTGCGAGCAATCCAAGACGTTTTTGAACGCCCAAAACTCGTTTCCACCATAAGCACTTGCCTTGTCTACATATAGAGTGTATAACTGACCTTCGGCGATCTTCAAGGCCGCAACAAAGTCGCACACGTAGACATCGCGCTTCTGAGCAAATGTCACTAGCAAATCGATTGTTTCTAGGAGCGGCATCAAAGCTGTCATTCCCATAAGTGTATAGGGGTCGAGCATCAGATCTAGACATTTCTTCACAAAACAAACACGACTGCAAGTTAGCTACTATCTGTCTCAGCAGAGCAACAAAATTCTGAATCTCACTCTGGGGTTTGGAATCAAAGTAACAAACAAAACACATACTGGTAAGCTTGTTGTCATGACTTATTTAACTTATCGTTCAAGTAAAAGATTTATAAATCACTTCCAAGAGGGCAGGGCATCTGGCTCCCTCTTCCCTGGATGGAGCTCTGTCGATGATTCCAATTCTATTTCTGCCAACGAAGAACTGAAGAGACAAATCATTGTATGTGGTATAATTTTTTTTCTAGTGAGTCCCAATTTACGAACCAACTGGACCTCATGTGGCTTCCACTCACAAAACAAGTGGCGGGGATTGGACCTCCTGTGGCGCAGACTGGACCTTATCTCAGGATCATAAGGACGAACATTTCTTAATATTCTGAACACTTTTGGGATTCTGCTTCTTAATTTTCTGAACACTTTTGGAACTCTGCTTTAATATTCTGAACCTCAACATACTCGCGGTGCGCAAGAACCTCAAGGTAGACTAGAGAAACTACTAGTAGCTAGCTGGAGAAAGGAAATACGGTTAGAACGAAAGAAATATTCATAATAAACAGTGGTGTAAGTATTCCATCAATACCTCACTGGTGATCGATCAGCCAACAGACTTCAAATGGGGCCGTTTGTTACAGTACAGAATACTGCAAATATCACTGGGGACGGAGGAATGGAGGGACGGACGGATGGACGGACTCTAGCTAGCTATAGCTTTGTAGCTTTGTATATATGAACTGAATTGTATCGATATCAATGTACTGTACGTACTGCTGTACATCGACATTTCAGATAGACAGCTAGAGCTCGATCGACGCGATCAAAGCTAGCCTTCCTTCGACTGAGAACCTCAAGGCAGATTGGAGAAACTACCATCTGTTCACTTTTGGGATTCTGCTTTCTTAATTTTCTGAACACTTTTGGAACTTTGCTTTAATTCTGAACCTCAACGTACTCGCTGTGGGCAAGAACCTCAAGGTAGACTGGAGAAACTACGATCCTTCAAAAATTTTACTATCAGTTCCAGATCAGTTCCAGATCAGTGGGTGCCCACACACGCACCTAGAAAACCACCGGGGACTATGGAAATCGTCAAACATATATACATATACCAAAGATGAAGCAAATTTAGAAACATACCTCTGCAGTGTCATTTTTGCCGATGTCCTCCTTCATCTTTGCTAGAAGAGTGCGATAATCGGCGAGCAACCTCTTCAGCGGCTCCAGCAATGACACCCATCTGGTCGTCACTTGAAGAAGCGGCTTTAGGCCTTTTGTCTCCATCACCTCCGCTAATTTTTGGTATTCGCATAGTCTCTTGGGACTCTTACTGAAATACGAGTGTGTTTTCTGCACCACTTGTTCAATAACTGAAAACACAGGCAGCGAAGACAAAGATTTCGCAGCCAGATTACACCTATGGGCCATGCAATGAACACCCATACAAAAAGGAGCATATTTTGAGTGGATTTGCGTGGTCACCCACTGCGAATGCCTTGGAAGGTGTTGACTCCATCTGCACCGAAACACAACAAACGTCTTGATATTTGCTCCATTGCCAGATCACCAGGGCACTCTAAAGACTTTACAATGAGCAAAGTCAAGGTATCTGCTCCAGATCCGTTGATCCGTCAAGCATATTAAGTGAGGAACTCTAACATAGTTTTCCACTGTGTACGCATGTACATAGATCCAGCTGCCATTGTCGACTGTGGTCACTTCATCACAAGTGATGGCAATGAATTGTGCAGCGTTCAGTTTCTTCTTGATGGCCTCTTTCACTTGCTCATACAGAAATTCAGCCATCTTCCACCCGGATGAATCCGACCAGTGCATTCTTGGTAAGTTGGGGACGTTCAAAAATGCATACAAGGATTGCCGCTCTTCGTATTCAATCATCGGGCGCCCAGATGATAATATCTGGTAGATTGTGGCAAACTGGACAATCTTCTTGGACTTCACCATTGAAGTGGTCATGTTCACGTGCTGCAATACTGAAGCAGGTTGGCGGGCAGCAAAGTGCCTGAGATTAATTTGATGCCTGCTTGTTCGAGAGATGTACCAGTCGCCTTGTTTGATTTTGTCCTTGGGTATATCAAACGCTGCCTTCCTCCTCCCCTCGTGCTTGGTAAGGGTGTCCCACTTGGGCCCCAAGATCTTTGGTTTTTTTTCGAAGGTTGAGCAAACAGTACACTTTACAAGATGCACTTGCCCATCGGTTCCTCGAATTGGTTCCGCCCACACTAGTTTCGCGGCCCACTTGTTTTGAAAACGACGCGTTCAATCGTAATTGACTTTGGGTTTCTTGGGTGCAGGGAGGACTTGGAAATCATCGTCAGACTCGATGTCTTCTTCACCATCGGAGATTTGCACGAGATCATCTCGTAACTGGCGATGGCTCTCATGCGCAGCCTCTGGAAACTCAGATCGACTACTGCTGCTGTCCTTGAACGTTTGGAGAAGTACTCCAGGCTGACGCTGTACTGTGTCTATAGACACAAATTTTTGTCCTCCTTCAACTGTAGCAGAGCTCGAATCAGTTGGCTGTGAGTCAGATTCAAGACAAATAGGCTGCCTGTTGATTGCATTTCGAGAGCTCGTGAAGAAGCTGGCAATTGAAGTTGCTTGCCGCGCGCTTTGGCGAGCTTTGGAATCTTCGATGCAAATTGCTTTCCCCTTCAGTTCACGACGACGGACAGCGGCCTCCTTCTCTGCCCTCCGTTGTGCAGCGCGATGTACCTTTACTGTAGCCGCTTCACATAGGTGCAACTGAATAGGAACTTCACGCATGGCCGTCTCCTCGGCCATTTCCATCACAACATGCATGTCTGTACGATCTGGAGACCCAAGACCCTCGGCCATCGTGGTGCCAAGCTCCTGGAGGCAGAAAACAAAGGTAGACAGTATAGAACAAAAAAATTAGCACCCTAAACACCTTACAATCACAAATGCCTTTGGTGATCTTGTGTCAAACCATAGCGTCTCTAACAAAACACTACTGCAACATTAACAACCACCTTTGGCGACCTCTGTTCAAACCATGGTGTTGTAGTTAGTACCCAAAACCAGAAACACAACTCACAAATCAGACATAACACAATGCAGAAGTATTGTGATCGAGAACTCATTGCAACGGAAGGTGAAGAGATACCTAAACTGCTGTCTACACCCCCTCTTGTCCTACAGTGATGCTTGCAGCCACGCCTCCACCATCGATGATAATCATAGGAGAGAAACGAGTTTGAAGACAAGGAGAAGTGGAAACAAATGCGCATAACTGCCATTGCAACAAGGCGGCACTAAAATGCAAGAACAGATGGGCATGGAAGCAAATGCAATAACTTCTGGAAATCAATCGTGATTAACGCATAGGAGTGGAGACAAGAGTACTTAGGAGCACAACAAATGTGGCTATAAACTCAACGAGAGTGGAGGATTGGAGGCAACGGAGTAGAATAGGCTGTACGCAAATGTGACTCTGGCTTTATGAGGAGGAGAGAGTTTAGGGCGACGAACTCAAAGACATGACGACGATGCAAGCGAGGTAGGAGGCGGGAGCGATGCAAAGTGGCGAGGCAGGGAAAAATTTGAACGCTGCATCAGGCCACGTCTTGGCAACTGCACCTCCCCCATCTGACGCCATCTGTCTACCTCCTCGAAACCCGAGGCAAGTTTTAGGCTCTCATTTTTTATTTTTTATTTTTTTCCCTTAAGGCTTTTTCGCAGTACTTTTTTGGATGGTGCTTTCTGGCCCAAAATCGCCAGAAAAAAAAGGGCTGGTCCATTGTGGATCTAATGCAATTATTAAATTCACAATTTATTTCATGCAAAAGAATGGATTACAAGGGTTTATTCCACATGTATTTTGGTGAACTCAATTTTGAAGAAAAAATAATACATTATAGGTAGTCAAAACAAAAACATATAGCTTTCCATTGTGGGGTGTGGAGGGGGGACTATTCTTGCCCTTTTGCATTCTTATGTGGTTTTCTTACTTCCCTACACAATTCTAATGGAAATCCATCCCCAAAGCACCCCTTTGTATAGTAAAACAATGAATGAACATTTTACCATGTATCGAAGTTGCTTATGTGTGCTCATTGAATTCATTAAATGATGACTTTTCAACCCAATTTCAACCCTTTCATCTCCAATTCCAAACTTTGAGCCCCAATTGCACACTCAATGCACTAAAAAATACTCATTGAAATGTAACAAAACTCCATTAGATCCAAAAGTAGACCATAATTGGTATGCTTACCTTAATTCACATTCACCCTAACTTGATTAATTGCCATCCAAGAATTGCAAAGAAGTTTGATTTAAACTAATCGATTTCAATGGAATCAAGAAATCATCCTTTAGATACCATGGAAATCATTGGCTTTAAAAAATGCAAAAAAACTCATTGGAAGTCAAACTATTGTGGAAGACCTTTCTTTTTCACAATAAAATTATGAGGATTAATAGTTACACTTTTGTCCTTCAAAGAATGATTTGTGTCATTCATTGGACACAAAACGTCCACGGCTTAATTTATGGGTTAATCCCTAAATTACCAAAGTCCCTTTGGGGGATTTGGGATTTCAAGTAGGCTCATGTAATGTCAATTTTTGACATGATTTTTTGAAACATTTTTTCTGAAGATAGGAAATCAAATTAGCTTTCTGGGAATATAAATTTTATTTCAAACGGTGCTTGGGAACAAAAGTTATGCCACCATGAATCCAAAAAATAACTTGAGGGATAGCCGCCCCCAAAAGAAAAGGTTGATTTTTAAAAATTTAAATTTTATTCTCAAATTTTATATTTTTGTGTACATCTAGAGCTTTGATTCATTCTATTTGGATTAGTGATGAGAAAGTTATGGACAATCTTATTTTTTGGGCAATCTAATCATCTTCTTGAAGGAATAATTTATAGAATGCTTTTTTTGATGCAATTTTTATAATTTTTCAAAAAATTTGTTAGGCAGGGTTAAATTTACTTGCTATAACAATCTCATTGTTGAAATTATTGTGTTTCAATTCCATCTTAGAGCTATTAATAGTTTAGTTATCCCTTTAGTCTTGAACCTTCTTCTATTTGACAATTTTTTAATGAATGAAAATTAAGTGCTTTTTTGTTGAATTTTTTTTCTTGGATTCTCAACTCATTTCTCCAACATAAAAAAATTAGGAAATCAAAATCAATATTGTAAGAAATCTGAGTTAAAAAGATTCAAAGCCCCCAAATATAATCAATCAAGGTGTAAAAAAAACTTGTTTTCTTCACTTTAAATGCAGATATCTTGCAATCTATGTGGTCAAAATTTCTGAAAAAAATTCCACACAATTTTATACTAGTTTAGTACAAGATCCTATGGTTAGATATGTAAAAAAAACAATTTTTAAAGTTTTTTTCTCTTTGCAATAGAAATGGCAGTTTTGAATGGGTTTTGATGGAAAAAAGGCCGTAGGACCTTAGGGGTTTAGGGCTTAACCCTTGAAGTCAACGTTGACAGGGACGCCAAACGTCCGATGGATGACATGGAATCACTGTAGTGGGACAGAAGTACAACTATTCATCTTCGGAATTTTGTTGTGAAAAGGGGAGGTCTTCTATAGTAGTTTGACTTCCAATAAACACTTTTGCTATTTCGTAAGCCAATGATTCACACGATAATGAAAAGGGATGATTTCCAAGGTCACCCTCTCGTCCCTTAATCCAGAAAGGACGCTGCAAACGTTTAGTGTCTAATGAATGACAAAGCACTCTTGTGTGTAGGATAGAAATACAACTATTCATCCTTGGAATTAGTTTTGGAAAGTAGAGATCTTCTAGAGTATTTTGACTCCAAATGAGTGGTCATCTGTGAGGTTAGCATAAATCGAGTCGAAAGTTTCATGGAGTTGAAGATCCACTACCTGTGGGTGTCGCAGGGATTGGTCATCTGTGATGAGGCAGTTGGGTGATGCTTGCCCTTCGTCTAGGGCAATCTCGCGCAGGATCAATCGCATGATGGTGTCGGCCTGTTGTTCAGCGGCTACACGTCTTATGGCTGTGGTCCTCGGGCTGACACCTGTAGTCTCTTCTTGATCTTCATCAGTTTCGTTGGCGGAATCGCTGTCGGGGTAGTCCCCAATTCCTGCGCTCCACTGGTGGGATGCTTGCGCAAGGTCGATGGCGTTGTCCCGGGATGGAGCGGCCGGAGGTGCCTTCCTGGGTGGATGAGAGCTGTCAATTGTCGTGTTGGCCTGGTGCGAGCTATCTGTTGTCTGTGGAGATTGCTGTTGTGGCGCGGTGATTGACGCCACTCGCTGTCTGGGTGCTCCTAGCGTTGGGCGGCTGGCGATGTCTTGAGGGAGGAAGGTGGCACTCGGTATGAGTGCCCAAGATGGGGTATTGTCGAAGGAGCAGAATGCAGTTGTGCTCGTCCATGTCGCTTGAAAGACCTGTAGTTTGTCAGCAGCCCTTGAGCCCTTCCAAATGTTACGCCAAGAAGCGATGCCGATGTGGATGGTGGTGCGCCATGCCGCGTGCAGAGCAGCTCCGAGGTGGAAGATTTCGTTTCTCATAACCTTGCTACATCTTTGGCACCAGATGTGCCACAAGATCAAGGAGCGCAGAATATCCCATGGGGTCTCAGAAGTGACGATGCAGGCCGCAGTGAATCTTCTCTTGATGTGGTCGTTGCTCGTCAGGGAGGCTCCTTCCAAGACATCCTCCGGCGTGAGGCGGAGAGTTGGCAGGTGATGAAGGGTCCTAAGATTGTTGTAGAGTCTCCAAGCTCGGTTGACAGAGGGGCACTCTATGAAAATATGTCGTGCTGTCTCCAATGGTGCCGTTGAGCATAGCAAGCACAAGCCATCAATCTCTATAGTTGCTAGCCAACTTCCTATCGGTAGTCCCCTCGTATGAAGTAGCCAGAGAAAGGAGCTGACTTTACGTGGGAGCCAGGGGTGCCACATCCTTTTGTAAATTTGTTTCCGTTCAATAAATGAGTGGCCCTGTGCTCTGAGGTGGGATTCATACCTGGTGGGTTTGATTCGGTGTTGTAGTCCGATTCTGTATCCTCTCTTGGCGGTGTAGTTAAATAGATGCGTGGCCGGAAGATGATCCATTGCTCTCCAGTGCCATTCTCCGGGATTCCACTCCATGTCGGTGATGCGGCAGTTGTCCTGCATCCAGATTGTTGTGTTCGGTTGGAGTGGGTGTCTTGGGTTGAATTCTAGGGTTTGGGATCGCTGCATTTGTTGTACTCTGATTGGGTGAGTCTGGGTGGAGGAAATGACAACTGGTTCTCCGCGTTGCTTCGTGAGTTCTTGTGTGTTCGTGCTGGGGGTGTATCTGTCTGCTGTCAGTTCGCCCTGGTGCTCCCGTATGATGTGGTAGATTGTCTGGGGGCGGCCTTCGGCTTCGGGGGTGATCCAATGGCGTGTCCACGGCGGCTGGGCCCTATCCGGAGTCATGGGGATGCCTGCTATGACTTGGTCCCGCATTTCATTTGCTTTTTTGGATCGGGTGATGCGCAGCAGGTCCAGGGCTGATCGCCAGCTGTTGTCGTTAGTGTTCCAAACATGTTCAATGAGTTGCAGTCCTTTGCTTGCCCAGTTTGAGAAGCGGTTGCCTGGTTCTAGCCCGAGAGGCACTCCATTTTCCCCTGTGATCCATGGGTTTCCGCATATAGGTTGGCGAAGAATTTCTTGTGACGTTATCGGTTCCGCTTGGGTGATTCCTGTTCTGGTAGCGCACCATGCTTTCCATACCGCGCCCCATAGCGTGGAGCCGGTTTTCTTGATCTTGGTAAGTGTCATGAACCAGTGGCGACTCGGCGGCCATTGAGGATTGCCGGTTGGCTGAAGGGAGCAGATTCTGTGTTGGAGGAGAATTCGCTATGCTTCAGATCCTGGTTGAAGTCCTCTCACCATGAACTTTGTTAGAAGGGCTTGAGTCTGTGCCAGTGGATCTATAATTTGTATTCCGCCTTGGGTGAAGGGTGCCACCGCTGCATCCCATGCTACTCTAGCTTGTGTTTTTCCTTCCTTCCTTCCTGACCACAGGTAGTCCCGGACTAGCCCTTGGGCTATCTTGAGCGTTTTGAGGCCCAGATCGGCAGTCGATGCTAAGTACCAGAGGGAAGCTAGAATGACTTGATTAGCGACTAAGAGTCGGCCTGCCTGTGATAGCGTTCTTGAGCTCCAGTAGATTAGTGCGTTCCTGATTGTCGTGAGTACTTTCTCGTTCCGAACGTTTTGGGGTATCCTGAATCCGAGCGGAATCCCTAGGTAGCGGCAGCTTTCTCCAGTCTGTAACCATTTAGCTCCTAAGGACTCGCCCCAGCTCCAGTCTCTAGTCTTTAATGATGCCCAGATGAGGTGTGTCTTGGTCCAGTTAATTTTGCTTCCTGATGCCGCGCAGTAGAGCTGAAGAACTTTCATGGCTTTGTCCAAATTCTCCTTGGTGCCTTGGAGTGCGAGCAATGTATCATCCGCGAACAACATTTCCATGTTGATTTTGCCGTTAGGTACTATGAGTCCCTGCACACCATGGATTGGATCCTGTAGCATATAGCCGAGTACATCTGGTACTAGGAGGTAAAGATACGGTGCAAGCGGGCATCCCTGCCTTACAGCGCAACCGAGGGTGAAAGCGGGGCTACTCTCTCCGTTTACTTGGACAACTGATTGTGCGCCTTGGTACAAAGCCGCGGTCCATTGGATGAAGACATCATCAAAGCCCATTTTACTCATAACTGCCTGTAAGAAGGTCCAATTGACCCTGTCGAAGGCCTTCTCAAAGTCTAATAACATGAGTACCAAATCCTGTTGGGATTCGACCGCCCATTCTATGGATTCCTCCACAGCGAAGATGTTGTCCAGTATGCTTCTACCGGGAACGAAACCGGTCTGTGAGGGGCGGATGATGGAAGGAAGTATCGATTTTAATGTTGAAGCCAAGAGTTTGGCTTGAATCTTGTAGGCGGAGTTGAGCAACGTGATCGGCCGGTAGTTGGAGATGTTTTGATGATTCCCAGGTTTTGGGATGAGAATGATCTTCCCCTTTTTGATGCTCGGGTCCAGTTGCCCTGTTGACCTGATTTCCTTTGCCAGTTCAGTGAGCGCGGCGCTGGTAAGGTCGGAGAGTTCGTGGAAGAATTCCGTGGGTAGGTGGTCCTCCCCTGGAGACTTGTGTGTTGGCAGGTCGTCAATGGCGCTCTTGATTTCCTCTATCGTGATGTCTGCTGTTAGTTTCTGGTTTTGCTCCGCTGTGATGAGTTTGGGGACGCTGGTGAGGCAATGAGCTCGGGAGATGCTGTTCGCGTCCACTTCCTCGTCCTGAGCGTAGAGCTTGGTGTAGTATTCCATTACCGCTTTTCGAATCTCTCCAGGGTCTGTGAGAATCGAGTCCTCCTGCCTGATCTCCTTGATGTAGTTCTTTGGTCGGTGTCTTGAATGGAATTCGAAGAATTCCCTGGAGCAGGTGTCCCCAACGGAGTTCCACTTTAGGTCCATTTCCGTTTTCCATTTATCCATTCTGTTCATGCGCAGTTGATGAAGGGTTTGTTGGGCGAGGTTGAGATTGCTACGGGCTTGGTCATCGTCCCAATTGGCGTGGATTGCCTCTTCAGCTGCTTCGAGGGCTTGAAACTGTTCCTTGTAAGTGGCCTTGCGTTCCGCCTTGTCTCTTCGCTTGAGCTTGTCGCTACATTTTAGCGTGTTCTGTATGGCGCCGTTTATCCTGTTGGACCAGCTGTCTGAAGTGTGAGCGTTGAGTCCGTCCTTCCAGGCTTCCTTGAGGTGTGAGTGACCTTCCTGCGTGTTAAGAAGCGGAGTGTGGAAGGGCGGCTTTGAGTGAGGTCGGCGTATCACCTGGTGTATTTGACAGAAGACGGAGGCATGATCGGATATACCAATGAGGGTGGGCCAGGCTCCAGTTTTCCCACCGAGTTCCATTAACCCTGGTGTGGCATAAAATCTGTCTATTTTGGAAAAAATAGGGCGTCCTCCGTGTTGCCCTTGCCAAGTGAAGTGCTTGGAATTCGCCTTTGTGAAGTCATCGGAGCTGTGGATGTCTCGAATGCCTTGTGTCAGCAGCATCTCGCTCCAGGCCGCTTTCTCTGTGCGTGTCATCGCAGTACCCGTAAATTCGGTGGAGCGGTCCGAGGCTTCCTCTACAACGTTCCAGTCGCCCCCCCAGAGCCAGTGTGCTTGAGGTAAGTCTTTATTGGTGAGGGTTTCCCACATTCTTGTTCGGGCATGGGGCTGATTGTAACCATAAAGGTTGATGATTCCCACAGTGACGGATGGGGAGAATTTGAAGACAATGTATTGCACTCTGCTGCTTATAAGTACCCCGTGGTCTGAAATAAAAGGGACGAGGCGTTGGGCGATTAGTATACCTGTTCCCCCGGTGTATTTGCCCGTTGACGCCGAGTATCTGGATTCGTTCCAGAATTCTCTTCTTCCTTTCATACGAAGTTGCGATGTGTTGGACGCGCAATCCCGGGCCCCCATATGGATTTCCTGCAGTAGTATGACCTCTGGTGTGGGATCTGCGTTTTTGATGAAGTTTCGAATGTCGCACCTCTTTCTGGCTCCTTGCTTTCCTTGCCCAAGGCTGCGCACATTGTACGTGACGCATGTGAGTGGCGCCTTCATGACTCAAAGTTGAGTGTGTCGTGGAGCTGGCCTTGCGCTAGCTCTTTCCCTTGGACCTGTGCTTGCTCCATTCTTGTGGTGATCTCCATGTGTAGTGGGATGGTGAGGCTCTTGGATTTCTTATTTGGTTGTTTGCTGGGTGAAGCTGTCGGCTCCAGTATCCCTGTCTGCAGCAGATCCCTTTTGAATGACTCCGCGATTTCATAGTGGTAGAAAGCTCCAGCGGCTGTGTGCTCTGTCATTCGTTCGAGGATGTCTGGCAATCGCAACCACGAGTAGTTGGTTGGTCGCTGAACTCGGATGTCGTCCTGCTGTATTTCAACATAGGGGAACATTATGCAGTTGGATTGTTCGATATGCCACGTATAGAACCAAGTGGCGTTTTCCCATCGACGGAGAGGACTGTATTTCGTCTCGTGTAACATGACTGTTCGTAACGCCTCCGCCGTTTGATCTAAGATGTGGTCTTGCGTCTGTGTCGTTGTCCATGAGTCGATAGTGTTGTCATGGGTGATGGGATGTATGCGAATTGCTCTCCTTTGCCTGGTAGCCACATCCCCGAGGTAGAAGGTGTTGAAGCCAATGTCCGGGGAGTACCGGCATTTAGTTACGACCTAGCCGAAATTTTTAGAAGATTTCCGAATGACATAGAAAAGATTGGGATGAGGTACCGGCCCCCCAAATGCAAAATTCGGAAATTGACCGGCTAGAATAAAAAACTTGCGGCAATTTGACCGGCTACCACAAAAAAATTTAGGATTTCTATCGTTTCATTATAATTTTTTTAGGCGGGCAGCCGAGGGAAGTAGGGGTAGGTCGGAATGTTTTGGAAGGGGGGGTCTGAAGTCTGAACTCTGGACTTTGGAGTAGTGGAGTTTGGGTCTTTGGGACTTGGGAGAGTTGCTTGTAGATGAATGTGTGATTGTTGAGTGTTTGAGTGTCTGTCTGTTTGAGTCTCAAAGCCGTTGGAACTTGGGAGCGATTTTAGCATCTACCTTGTCCAAGGGATCCCACCACGCATCAGTCATCCCACCACACATCCGAAACTTGAATTCAATTTTCCACTTTCATTCGTGAAATTAGGGTTCAAAAGTTCAATGCATCGCAACCATCGGTCACTGCCTCAGTTGTAGTAAGTCTAAAATTAGGGTTCAGTGCTTTAGAGGGACCCGAGGAGGACTATGATAATATACTCCATGATGCCATACTCTTGTGGAAGAATGAAATAAAATACAAATATCTTTATGCTAAACCGTCTACCTATTTGTCTAAGCTAGGTCCTAGCCTAAGCAATGCATCTTCCTCATTTGGAGATGTACATCAGTAGGAGGCACAATTGTCTTAGCTTGTTATGACTTATGTGGCATTATTGTATTTCTTTTCCCATGTGATTTTGATTCTTGTGAATGTTGTTTTCATTTTTGTGAATGGTATTTTGTGGGTGGGTGGTACTAATTGTGGGCATGTCATATTAACAAGCCTCTCCAAAATGCATGGATCCTTTCTTGGATCCATGCATTTTAGGAAGGCTACATCCTTGGCCCTAAACCGATAGGGGCAATGCCAGGTTCAAATCCTGCCAAGGATTTTGCACTATGTAAATGAACCCCTCTCAAAGCAAAATAAAACAACTTAAGGAAAATAACAAAAAAAATATAGAACCGACTAGATTTACAAACTTAAGGAAATTTTCCAAATGAAAATAGAGTATGGCGGCAATGCTACCGGAAGGAAAACTAAGTTGTAGGAAATGAACCGAGATTTTTTTCCGACTTTCGGCACACTTCCGGACAAATTTGAAGAAATCCGAGGCAGATGAAGATTTTTAGGAAATCTACCGATTTTCCCACAGAACTTCCTGGACTGTGGTTGAAGCGTCCTGTTCCCGATCTTGGGGCAGGTATCCTCCTGACGAAGATAGGCACAACTTTGCAGCTCCAGTTGATGGCGGGGTCCGGGGTCTGAATTTCGAGCGCCTGAAAGAAGGCCGTTGGTAGTGTCTGGCGTTGGTATCCGACCCCTTGCAAGGGGTGTGGGTGCTCCGCTGGTGGGTGTCGGGGCAATCTCTTGTTTCGTCTGCGGCTCTTCTGGTGTTGCCAGACATAATTGTTGACCTCATCACTAGAGAGCAACTCCTCTTCTGGAGAGACTTCTGATATGCTCCTACTGCTGATGGGTGTCAGCGTGGAAGCTTGCCCATGGTAGTGGCTGATTCCTTCCGAGTAGTTGACGGTGTGGTAGACCTGCAGGTCTGGTAGTCCTGCTGCGTTGTGGCCTGGTGAAGGAGATCCTTGATCTGCTACATATAACTCACATCCCCTCGGCTGGCGCTGCGTCTCTGAGGGTGGGAGGGCAGATGTCGGGGGTTGTAGCTGAACTGTTTTCGCGTACGATTCTGTCCTTCCCTGTGCCAGCTTGTGTCTTTGCTCTTGTGGGATCGTCCTGACCCTTTCCTGTAAATCAGCCTCCTCCCATGGTGATTCGGCATTGGGCATCTGTGTGGGGGTCTGAGCCTTCGTGTTGATGAGTCCTGTGCGTCTTGGGATGGTTGGGAAGGCGGTTGGTGATGAGTCCGATTCTATTGGGTCGGACGTTGGCGAGTTTTGACTTGGTTCCGTTGCGGGGAGCTCTGCTCGAGCGATCCAATGTTGTGTTGGTTTACCCCCAAGTGGTTTTGTTGTCGGTCGGTGTGGGCGATCAGCCGCGTCTTCCTGGGGTCTTCGGTTGTGCTTCGAGTTCAGCGGGGCCTCTCTTTGGTGGAGGACTGTGGTGGTTCTTGCTGGCAGTGTTGATTGTGGCATTGTCTGCTCCTTGGCGGTATGTTCGTGCCCTGATTTGGTGGAGTCTTGGTGCTCTCTTGCGCTTGGTTTGGATGCTTCTACTCTCTGGCCGGCTTTATGGTCGACTTTTGCTTGGCCCTTGTTTTGATAGGTCCATCCTTCCCTTGGGTTCTTTGGTTTGTCGCAATGTTTTGCCTGGTGTCCGAACTTCCTGCAGCGCCTGCATTGATCTGGGAGTCCGCTGAATAAAAGGCCATGCTCCGTGCAAGTTCAGAACTTGATTCGCCGTTGCAGATCACATCACCATGTCCTCCTTGCGAACTCATCTTCTGCATGGCTTAAGGTAAGTCCGATTCCAG
Source organism: Antitrichia curtipendula (assembly GCA_951230915.1). Taxonomy (NCBI): domain Eukaryota; kingdom Viridiplantae; phylum Streptophyta; class Bryopsida; order Hypnales; family Leucodontaceae; genus Antitrichia; species Antitrichia curtipendula. Next base: position 12,756,544 of record OX579634.1, read on the forward strand.
ATTCACAGACCTTGCAACCATGGCGTTGTTCGGGTTCGAAGTTCAGTCCTGGAAGGAAGGCTTGCTGCTCAGCCATGTCGTCGCAGGTCTTGCAGCTGCGTACTGCTACTATCTCGTCACGAAGCTCTCACTTGGTCTCTCCCGCTTCATCTCGTGCATTCCCGTTTTCGCCCTCTACGCGTGTCTCCCGTTCACCTTCAACCGATCGACGCACATCGTGGGCGTGGCCTCTCTGTATTGCATCCTCACCTGGATCGCCTCCTTCAAGCTCCTGCTCCTGTGCTGGGGCCATGGGCCCGGGAGTGAGTCCTCGTCCTTCCCTCGGTTCGCCGTCGTCATGGTCTACCCCGTTCACGTGAAGAGGACGGGGAAGGTCGTGAAACGTGTGGAGTACGACCCCTTCTCCTCATGGTGGGAGTACGTTTCGAAGTCGGAGGTTTGGCACGTGCTTGTGTTTCGCTCTCTGGTAAAGCTCGTGGTGTGGGCATTGCTCTTGAATTTTCTCTCCTTTCGAGACGCGCTTCCCGGGACGATTGTCCATCTGCTCCTCTCGCTTGAGGTTTACCTCTTCGGATCGATTGTGCTGGAGCTTCTGGCCGCGGTGGCGAATGCCCTGGTCGGGGTCACGCTGGAGCCCCATTTTGATAACCCGTTCGCTGCCGAATCGCTCGAGGAGTTTTGGGGCCGTCGGTGGAATCTGCTTGTGAGTAATTGCCTCCGGGAGACGGTGTACAACCCGGTTCTCTCTCTCCTGGGAAGCTCACCCCAGGAAATTACTGGTTCGGAAAATGTAGGGTCAGCGCAACGATCGAGACGCGCGTCGTCTTCGGAATCAGTTTCCGTCGCCCAAGAGCAGGACAGACAATTCGCGAGACTCGCCTCTCCGGAAGCCAAATTCGTCGGGAAACAGAAGGGCGGCCGACGTCGCTTTGATTTGCCGAAACTGGTGGCGATGCTGGCTGCGTTTCTGGTGTCAGGCCTGTGCCACGAGATGTTGGTGTACTACTCGACCTTGGAGGTGACGTGGGAGATGATGTGTTTCTTCCTGGTGCAAGGCGTGGCTGTAGCTGTCGAAGGGGCATGGAAGCGTTCCTTCCCTGCCACGCGACCGCCGAGAGTGGTGGCCAGGCTGGGGACGCTGGGGTTTGTGTTTTGGTGTGCGCACTGGTGGTTCTGGCCTCCGCTGGATGGCATTGCGGAGCAAGTGGACGCGGAGATGCGGAAAATCTTGCACATGTGATCGAGGGAACTGAAATGCCTGCAGTTAGAACTTAGAAGGTCTCCAGGCAGCCTCGAGTTTGAGGGAAGGGCTCCTTCCATCTGGGCCCTCCAGATGGTTGGACGGCTGAGATGGGCTCTTCGGTCTAGTACGTTTGGTTGGCTTGGTGCTCACAGCTTGTTGCCTTGGGTGAGTTCGAGATGCCCTACCATCTCATCCATTTTTGAGATGCTCTGCATGAACCATGAACTGAATAAACTCTATTTGGTTTGGTGGCTGGTTGAGTATGCTCATAAATTAAGTAGGACACTAAGTTAAATCTAGCCCACGAAGTAGGCTGAGGAGGATAGTTTTGTGTGGTTTTAGGGGGGTAAAAGTTAAAAAAAGTCCTCTATTTTGAGCCGTGTCTAGGGTATGTTTTAGTCCCCACCTAGCTAATTTGGGGTCTCTAATTGCAAATATGAATTCAAAATTTGCAATTAATAAAATAATGTGAAAAATAAAATAAATTCAGCGGTTTCTCCGGAGTTTAAAATCCTACTTTTTCACCCTTTATAGGACGGGTTTAGCGTCCCACAACATTCTCATGTGATGAGGGTCACAATTTGATCATATTCAAAAGAATCCTCCTCTCCAATCTCTCTCAAAGAATTTGTTGTAAATTTTTATAATACATTCCATCCTCAAATTGTCAATACCTTAATCCTAAATCCCTAGTGTATATTAATAAATGCATTTGGCATACTTGATATATCACATACATATCACTTAATATTTCATACGTAGTCATCATGATTTTAAGATGTTTCCTTAAATTATAAACTTTATCATCATTACGTTACTAATCCATAAATTTTCTATCCCTACTATGGTTTAGAAGATTTTCTCCAATGCTCTTGAATATTCTTGAATGTTCTTTTCTTTACATTTTAAGAGTACCTTTTCTTTGATTGATTCTTACTAAATTCCCTCGTACAATGTCAAATGTTCTCACTCTTTATAGCTCTATTTTAATGTAATTAAACCATACTCCCAAAGTATATTAATAATGGATGAGATAAAAATGCAAGATTAAAAATTTGAATAGTGCTATTCATTGGAGCCATTCAATTAATGAATTAAAAATGTGCATAAAATCACTACTTTTAGAATGTTACATTTCAACCCATCACAACAAATTTCATACATAGATTGCCAATATAGTATTCACTATCATTTAAAAAACGTAACGAGTAGAATTCAAAAACTTAGTGGTGAATGCAATTATATTTTCTCCATTGTGTCAATTGTGACTAATGTTTGTGACTTCTATTTAAGGAGTTAGTGAAATTCCAACAAATTTGACATTTACTTTGAAGTTCCATGTCAAAACGACCATGTATGTAAACACAACAATGTAATAATGAAAATTTGTACCCATTCAAAATTGATTTACATGCACTTTGAACACTATTGTCCTAATGCCAAACCATCTTGATAAATTTTCTTTTACCCAAAGTATTGGTGAATTGCAATCATTCATCTAGTTATGATTAAAAAAATTTAGATTCAAATTTTTTTCAAACCTAGGTGATTGCAATCATAGATACCATATAGATAAAATTTAAAATTCGGAACGTCCAACTTTTATTTATACATGAAGTTAAATATATAATATTATTGTTTACATTGTATGAAAAAAAAAAATTCTCTTTATTTGATGAATGTTGGAATGATTGACCAAAAGAACTTAATGTACAACATTGGAAAAAAAAATTACATAATGTGCAACATTTCAACTTATGAAACTATCATCTCATTGGATTCAAGAAAAGTTGAAGACACCTCTATAAAACAAAATCTCAAATAAACATCAATTCATAATAGCTCCCGGTAATAACGTTCGGTATTGCCTAAAAAGGTCATATTCGTTATATTGAGACTTTTCGCAATCTCATTTTTATCCTCAATTCGAGGATAAATCGCTTTATGTCTTTATTAGTATTTTTTTATAAATAGGTAACAACACCAACTTCTAGAATTTCATTATAGAATCACTATTTTAGCATTATTTATGTTTTATTTTAATTAATAATTTTTTAAATGAATTTTCCAATAACTAGCATTATGTCTCAAAATCTGCAAAAAGTCTCAATATAACAAATATGGCCTTTAAAGTTTTTAGACAATTACCAATTAATGTTTACAACAATTTTAGAATGAGTTCATTTACACTTTTGAACTAAATTCATATTGCATGCACATTCAATCTTGTTTACTTTAAATGTTTCACTTCCATTTTCTTTTTAATGTTTAAATAAGACTGAACTTTCAAAAAAATTAGTTTACATTTTACTAATGTAAGTACCCTCTACTTTTGAGGTTAGGGACATTTTTTACGTGCGAATTAACAAGCTTTGAACATTCTTTAAAAATTTTAGAACATATTCAAATAATACTCACTAACGTGCATTGGAATTGCATAAACACACATATCATAAAACTTTGAACATATATATGATGCATACATATGATTGAAAAAAATTTAGAATTTAGGGTGCCTTGCATAATGATTTGGGTGTTTTTGAAGATCCTTTGATCATCACCAATGAAGCACACTCCATAATAATTAGAAGTTACAAATTAGAACTATTGGGAGACTTGAAAGAGGTTGGATGGCATAGATGGAATGCTAAAGCAAAAGGGTGCATATCACGTAGCAAATAGTGTGGGTAGGGCGGTGATTGTCACCACCACCAAGTGGGAATAACGGTGTCACAACCTTCATCTTGAAGTGTGTCTGTGCCACTTTAGTAAAAAAGGGGGATGTTGAGGGTGACTCTTTAAGCCATGCAAGAGATGGGGTGTGAAGAATTGGGAGTCCCAAGCAATTAGACCATTCAAACTATTTTCTCGGGACAAATAAAGTGCCGTGCTACACACTTTTGAAAAGCTTGTAAGAATTTCACTAACTCCTTAAATAGAAGTCACAAACATTAGTCACAATTGACACAATGGAGAAAATATAATTGCATTCACCACTAAGTTTTTGAATTCTACTCCGTTACGTTTTTTAAATGATAGTGAATACTATATTGGCAATCTATGTATGAAATTTGTTGTGATGGGTTGAAATGTAACATTCTAAAAGTAGTGATTTTATGCACATTTTTAATTCATTAATTGAATGGCTCCAATGAATAGTACTATTCAAATTTTTAATCTTGCATTTTTATCTCATCCATTATTAATATACTTTGGGAGTATGGTTTAATTACATTAAAATAGAGCTATAAAGAGTGAGAACATTTGACATTGTACGAGGGAATTTAGTAAGAATCAATCAAAGAAAAGGTACTCTTAAAATGTAAAGAAAAGAACATTCAAGAATATTCAAGAGCATTGGAGAAAATCTTCTAAACCATAGTAGGGATAGAAAATTTATGGATTAGTAACGTAATGATGATAAAGTTTATAATTTAAGGAAACATCTTAAAATCATGATGACTACGTATGAAATATTAAGTGATATGTATGTGATATATCAAGTATGCCAAATGCATTTATTAATATACACTAGGGATTTAGGATTAAGGTATTGACAATTTGAGGATGGAATGTATTATAAAAATTTACAACAAATTCTTTGAGAGAGATTGGAGAGGAGGATTCTTTTGAATATGATCAAATTGTGACCCTCATCACATGAGAATGTTGTGGGACGCTAAACCCGTCCTATAAAGGGTGAAAAAGTAGGATTTTAAACTCCGGAGAAACCGCTGAATTTATTTTATTTTTCACATTATTTTATTAATTGCAAATTTTGAATTCATATTTGCAATTAGAGACCCCAAATTAGCTAGGTGGGGACTAAAACATACCCTAGACACGGCTCAAAATAGGGAACTTTTTTTAACTTTTACCCCCCTAAAACCACACAAAACTATCCTCCTCAGCCTACTTCGTGGGCTAGATTTAACTTAGTGTCCTACTTAATTTATGAGCATACTCAACCAGCCACCAAACCAAATAGAGTTTATTCAGTGTATGGTTCTTGCAGAGCATCTAAAAAATGAATGGGATGGTAGGGCATCTCGAACTCACCCAAGGCAACAAGCTGTGAGCACCAAGCCAACCAAACGTACCAGCTCGAAGAGCCCATCTTAGCCGTCCAACCATCTGAAGGGCCCAGATGGAAGGAGCCCTTCCTCAAACTTGAGGCTGCCTGGTTGCTTGGAGGCTCCAGCAATCTACACTGAATTTTGAAATTAGGTAGCCCCTCGCTAATTTCTTGACATTCTACACTATACACAAGGTAATTCAACCTATGGTAGGTAGAATTCTGAACCAGCCTAATTCAAGCCAAAAACTTCTTGTGAAGTACATTGCACAAGATACATATACTGCTTATGAAATTGTGGGCCTGCATTAGGTTGGTCCAAAGTTGGCCTGTCATAGGTAGAGTTACCTTATATATGTATTGTTACTAAAGAAGGATACAGTAATGTAGGAACTATGTGTGCCATATGGGTTGGTGCACTTGTTCATGGCCAAATTTAGAGTCATATACGTCTCCATGTGGACAAGCAATGAGTCATAAAGTAACTTCTCTGGGTAAATTAAAGCAACCTAAGGTACTTTTGCTCTAAAAGCAATCCCTATCTAGGAATGGGTGACATATTGCTTGAATATCTATTATTGTCAATGATGAGGCAAGTAGGCTTAAGTGGTCGCTTTAAGAGCATACTACCTTAATTGTGAAGGCAACCCAATTTCACTGTTTGGTGTAGCCTTGTGGAACAATTCTCCATCCATTGCCCACACATAATTATATCTTGGCTCCATTGCTCCATGGCCCAAGCACACACCGACAAGGTTTCAAATTGCTTTTTGTATAGTTGTGCGGACTAGGGTGAACTGACCCTCTCGCTCATCCCCCAAGGAAAATGCTAAATTTTTTTATTTGCCACACATAGTGAAATTTGCAAATTTTGAATTCATATTTGCAATCATAGATTGGCATAGGGCTCTAAAATGGATCACCTTCTAAAATGTACATTGTCTGTACGTTACTAAGGGCTATGAAAAAGCAACATGTACAAATAGTGTACATATAAGAAAGTGGGCCATTTTAGAACCCATGCCATTTCAGGACCTCCTACCTTAGTACATTTCATCCTCAAATTGTCAATATCTTAACCCTAACCCCCTAATGTATATTAATAAATGTCTTTTGCATACTTGATATGTTGCATTGTAGGATTCATAATATTTCATATATAGTCATCAATATTATAAAGGTATGACAAAAATCACAATATGATTTCAAGCTATTTAAATAAATTATAAATTTTATCATCACTACCTTACTAATCCATAGACTCTCTTTTCCTACTATAGTAGAGAAGATTTTTTCCAATTTTCTTGAATACTCTTGAATGTTCTTTTCTTCTCATCTTGAAAGTACCTTTTCATTGATTGATTTTAACTAAATTCCCTCGTACAGTTCCAAATGTCCTCCCTCTTTATAGTTCCATTTTATAATAAAATTATACTACTTAAGTGTATTAATAATGTAAGACATAAAATCTAAGATAAAAAATCTGAATAGTGCTATTCAATTAGGCCATTCAATTAATTAATAAAAAATGTGCATAAAATCACTACACTTGGAGTATAACATTTCAACCCATCACAACAAATTTCATATATAGCTTGTCAATATTGTATTCATTATCATATATAAATCAAGTGGAGTTCAAAATTTAGGGGTTAATGCGGTTTTATTTTCTCCATCATATCAATTGTGACTAGTGTTAGTAATTTCTATTTAAGGAGTCAATGACATTAATCAAATTTGAAATTTACTTCTAAGTATAATGTCTAAATGACTATCTACCCAAACACAACATCGTAATGATAAAGATTTGTACCTATTTAAGATTAATTAACAAGCACTTATAACAATATTGTCCTAATGCAAGACCATCTTCATGGGATTGTTTTTTTATATAAAATACTAGTGATCTGCAATCATTCATCTAGTTAAAATTAAAAAATTTAAGGTCCACATTTATACAAAACATGGGTGATTGCAATCATACATACCATAGGGATAGAATTTAAAATTAGAAATCCCAACTTTTATTCATACATCAACTTAAATATGTATTATTATTTTAATTATATGAAAAAAAAAAAATTCTCATTATCTCATGAATTTTGACATGATTGGCCAAAAGAACTTAATGTACAAACCTTATAAATATTTTGCATAATGTGCAACATTTCAACCTATAAAACTATCATCTCATTGCATTCAATAAAAATTGCAAACACCTCTATAGAACAAAATCTCAAATAAATCAATTCTCTACTATTTCAACCAATCATAAACAAAAACAAAATGAAAGTCTTTAAATTACTATTTTAGTGCATTTTATAAGTTTTATCCTATAAATTCATTTGAAAAATATTTATGCATTTCTTTGAAATTCAATTATATGGATGTTCTTTTATAAGAATGACACATATATACTCTTTAGAGTTAAAGCTACAAAAATGTTTAAGAAACATGAATTTATAATAACTTTTGATATTGCTTAAAGCCTTTAGACAATTACGGATTAATGTTTAGGATGGTTTTAGAAATGAGTTCATTTACACTTTTGAGTTAAATTCATATTGCATGCACAATCTTTTTTACTTTTAAATGTTTTACTTCCATTTTTCTTAAATGTTTAAATAAGGTTAACCCCTAAACGTCGGAGACTATGTTTTCACCCAAAACAGTCCAAAACTGCCATTTCTGATACAAGCACCAAATTTTAGATAATAAAACATTTTTGGACAAAGTAACCGTAGGATCTTGTAGTAAACTAGTTTGGAAATATGTGGAAAAAATTTCAGAATTTTTCATCGTGTAGATTGCAAGATTTTAACGTTTGAAGTGACAAAACTCATTTTTTTAGCCCTGTAAAAATACGGGCAGCTGCACTTCACAAGGTCACATTTGTATGAAAAAATCTCCAAAATGATTGTGCTTCTTTGGATTCATTCTTCAAGGCAAGTTGGCTACATGCTTAAAAAATTTTAGATCATTTGGAATTGTACAACATATAGAAAAAGTATAGCAAGTAGAAAGAAGTAGAGAATGATTCAAAACACTAAATTGTTAAGAATTTAATTATAAAATTGAAAAATTCTAATTCCAACGGTGGTAATATAGTAATAAACAATTTACATTATATGCTTCTTCTTTTTTTCAAAAAATATTAAAAATTGAGTTAAATTAAGGACTACAAAGTTTATTTTTGAGTAGGGAATCCATAACTACCCGCAAACTAGAGCACCTCATAACTTTCAACTCACAAATCAAAATGGAATGATTCAAAGCTTTCCAAGTATATATAAATCTAAAGAGCCAATTTCAAATTTTTATTTTTGAAAAAAGTTTTTTTTTAGATTTTTTAGATTTTTTTTTGGGCTGCCCGTCAAGCATTGAAAATTACAGATCATGCAATAACTTTTGAACAATGAAGTCAAAAGTTATGAAAATTGTTGGGCCTTAAAGATAAACCTCGTCCCTATATTGTGAGAAAATTTCAGCAAAAAACAATAAAAACTCCATACGCAATGAGCTGCCTAAAATCGCTATGTTGCCAAAAAAGGCAGTTTGGACGTTTAGGGGTTAAGCTTTCAAAAAAGTTAGTTTACATTTTACTAATATGACTAATCCCTACTTTTGAGGTTAGTGGCATTAGTCATATGTGAATTAATAAGCTTTGAACATTCTTTAGCTTTTTAAAACATATTCAAATAATACTCACGAATGTACATTGGAATTGCCATACACATATATAACAAAATTTTGAACATATATATGATGCATACATATTATTGAAGTAAGAAATTAAAAAAAGATCTAATGTTGTACATAATATATGAAAATACAATAACTATAATAAACTAGCAGTTAAAATTGCTATAATTTTCATTTTCATTAAATAAATAACACCAAACAACTAGTTTGAATTAAACAAAATTTGCATCTACCTTCCTAATATATATTCAATTCCTTAAAAAACAATTCCACGTCCTGTTCAACCTTACATTCTTGAGTGTCTGGTGCTCGGGGGGTGCACTTAGTTCTACTACTACAATGAACAAGTGGTTTCTAATAAACTACAATTTCAACCTAAAATTTGGAGCATTGTTTAATAATGACTATGGATTTCTATTGCCAAAATTTCCAACTCAAATAAAATATGAAATTACTTCTTGAAGAGGTTGAAAATGAACTAAAATGGCATATTTTTCAACTCAAATAATTATAGGGAAAAAATTTAGATGAGCATTGAATCAATATTCAACTCAAAACGAGCTTTCAATAGAGAGTTATTTTTAGGAATTTTTTGTTCATTTTTTAGACAATTTTTTCTTATATAATACATGGATTTGAAAGTTATTTTTTTAATTCTATAGTGTATCTTTTTACTTCAAAAATTTGTAACTAATTATTATTAACAAATAAAAATATCAATAATTCAAAATATAAACTTTCAAAGTAGAAAAATCTATTCATATTTTATTTATTTATTTATATTTAAAATTCAAAAAGTGTATAGGGGGTCCAAGGTTTTGTTCGCACGTGGTTTCTAATGGATACTCTAAGTGAACTCCTATGGTCTGGTATAATACTATGACTCTCTCTTACTATTGTATATTGGCAATTGTAGCACTCAATGACAATAACTCCATTAAAAAATATATTCAAACCCTCACAATTAGGACATTGACTTCTACAAAGCTTTAGCAATTTCATCGTTGTGCGCTTCTTTTGCAACAATTGTTTTTGACGTTGTAATTTGATTCCATCGTTAGGCCTTGGATATTGTACCACATCTGCTTTTCTACCACTTGAATTTTCATAATGTAATCTTTGTTTTTTTCTTTGACTCCCATGTCCAAAACTCTCTTGCAATGGGATGATACTTCTATCTTCCCTTGGCATGAGTATTTGACTTGGTTTCAATTACAGACCCATAGATTTTTGAAAAACGACCATAAACATTTCTCCAATCCTCTTTAAGGCATTGCATTTCTCTGTTGTCAAATTTGCATACCTTTCCTTTGGAATATTTTGGGATGTCGTCATGTTTTGAGATATTTAAAAACATCTCTTTTATAAACTCATTGTCATCATTAGGATTTAGGAAAGGTTTTCCATTAGGATCCCTACTTACATCCGCACTTAGACCTTCATATTGATCCTCACTTGGACCCCCATCAAAACTCCCACTTAGTCCCTTATCCAACCCTCCGCTTGGACCTTCACTTAGACCCACACATGCATCTTCACCAAATCTTCCAAGTCATGGATAAATCCATGAGGTTTATATATGTCCAGTAGCAAATCAAATAAATGTTGGTATTCATCATCAACAATTTGTTTCACAACCAACATGTGTTTACATATTGGACTATAGTCGTTACACTTACACCATTCACGAGATAAACTAACTCTATACCATTTGTTTGAGAGGATTTGACTTTGGAACGCAAACTCCAAATGACATGGATCAATCACTTCTAAATTTGTTGATTGCTCCTCTTTATATCGTTGGACGAATTTTTTGGCCTTTTGCAATCTTGTTGTTCTATTCTTGTCTCCTCCTCTAATAGAGTACTTTTGTGATTCACTCAACCAATGAGCATTATTGTAATGCTCATCTAATGTCAATCTTCTAAATTGCCGTTCACTATCTGGATTGCCTATTATTGCAAAAATCAATTCATCAAATCTTTGATTGACTTTTTCATCTAATAAGGTATATTTCACATATTGCCACATGTGTTCTGCAAGATTCGTTGTGTTTGCATGTCCGTGCTTGAACATTCTAGTTGATTTAGGCCACATAGGTTTCTAAGGATTGTTAGGTCTTGCCCAACCTTATTCAATATACTTTTATACACTTGCATTATTAGCATATTGAATTTTTATCTTTTCATTTGCTACATTGAAGTCGTTTTTGGTAATTGCCTCCAACATAGAGCACATTCTTTTATATAGATTGTTGCGGAGAGTCTCATGCACTTTAGGCAACAAATGGTCCATCCATGCATTTTTTGCATGAAACCAACACAAAAGCAATCTACACTTTGTTTAAATTCCTCCAACTATTTGTTTTTCCTAGCACCCAACATCTTCATTGATTGCCCTCATTTTAGCAATTCTTGAAGTTTTATCCTTGTCAAATACTATTGCGTTTGGTTGGATCGTACCCATATTTTGAAACACAACTTTTATAGTAAGCCACAATGTCGTTCCCACTTGGCCACTTTCATTATCATCACGACACATCATAATGAAAATAGGCATATCCAAACCACTTGAATTGGAGCACATGCCAACAAATAATGGCATTCACCATTGATTAGTTTAAAATGTGGAATCAGTCACCCATGCCGAGTTTGGAGTAATAATATTACACACTTGAGCATCTTCTCAATTTGCATTACTAACACAAACGGTCGCTTATTAGGATCTGCATTTAAAGGATCATATGGTTGATAAAAAATCACCCTTTTCTTCTCAATCCATTTGCGAACTGTTTGTTGTACTACATCATAGTCATCTTCATCACATCTTTCATGCATTTGAAGTCGATAGGAGAGGGTTGATGCTTCCTTTGGATTCAAGCTAAAACAAAATGTTTTTTGGTCGTACAAAGGAGCGTTTTGTGCAAGATGTTTTTGCACCTTTTTGAATACGCTAGTGCTAATTGGATGTTATTTAAGTTTTGTAACATCTTTGCACAATTATTTATTGCACTTTGATGAACGGGCAAAAAAATAACAATATGTCATCGACCTTGGTTCATGTCCATTGTGTTCTTCATTCACATGAATCTCAATATTCCGGCCCTCTTCATTCGGATATATGACTTTCACATAAAATTTGCATCCCACATATTTGGTTGTTGAGTATTGTTTCTCTCTATTGTTCAATCTTTTATTGTCATTGATTTACCTTGAAATGTTATTCTCCAGTGACATACATATATGAGGACCTTGGATGCGAAAGGCTTCACGCGAGAGTATCTATGAATTGGTTTCAAGCGCACCAAGTATTGGGCTATTAAGTTATTCAGAAGTCCTCCACCTCTGCCAAAGGCGTTGTATACTTTGTATTGTATTGTTGCAATTGACAAACCGTCCTTTCATGTGCTTGATGCCTATAGTAACAGTCCGAAGATGAGCTAATGACTTTTTCAATAAAAGTTTTTGAGATGCCATTTAGTTGTATACCCACCATCCACCCTTCCTCCCCAATTTTTGCAACTGTCTCCTTATATGTTTCATGTCTTTCATCTCCATGGTGCTCTTTTAATATAATTGAGGGTCATTCTTCAACATATGGGATGAAAAGGTGGGGGTGTTTTTTTTATTGAATAAGCGTATTTTTCCATTTGTCCCAATACTTACCTCAAATTGTCTTCCATATTTTTCCCACTTTTTCAAAATTTCCTTATACCATGCTTCCAATGAAGCTCCCTCTTGACTAAAAAAATTAGGATCCAAAGTGCTAATAGTGTTTGTTGAAGGCACCATTCTTCCATTGCACCAATTGATAAAGTAATTTTTCAACCCCAGTTGAAAGGAATAATATGTTGTATGCACAAACAAAAAAGGATCCAAATATTCTTTTTGAACTCCATCCACATACTCTCCACCAAAAACTTCTTCATCACTTTCTAAAAGCAGTGGTAAATTAAAGTCAATTTCCTCATCGGAAAGGAGATCATTGAGGTTAAGAACCTTGAAAATGTCTCCTACATCATCCATCGCCCTCCACTTCACTTTCAACCCACTTCTATTGCAATCATCCTCTTGGTTTCCATAAACAACTAATTGTTATATCTACCACAACCAACACACAATAAGGTTAATATCAGACAAACAACTCTAAATTTTCAAGTAAATCTAAAATCAAGACATTGAATTGTCCATCATAATGATTCCAACATTTCATTCTTATTCCAAAAACTTTTTTAACTTGGTGGTGCCCTAAACTACATGTTTAATATTTTGCAAAAAGAGACCGTCTCTACCCCACCTCTGCTTTGGTGGTGCTTTAAAGCATGTGCACAAAATATGAGCAAGGGACCCACCCACCCATCCACCCTTTTGTCCCATAGTACTCTAAATGACTTGTTGAAATTTCACAAAGAGGTGACGGAGATTGCCATTCCTTTGTCCCAATGGTAGTCTGAACCAAATGCTCAAATTTTTGCAAGTGGTGGCACCCCCACTAATCACATTGCCCAAGGGTGCCCGTACCCACTTCAAAATGATTAAACATGTGGTGAGGGTTACCACCAATTTTGAAGAGGTGGTACTCATTGTTACCACTTCAAGGATAAATTGTGAGAGTTCGATGAGAATCGAGGGCAAAGCGATAGATTAGGGTTAGGATTTACTTTTATGACACAATAATGCAAGATACAACATGCTTAGATACTTCGACCACTGTCTTGTGTAAGGCTTTTTTCATCTTCTATCTGTAGCAAACTTGTATGAAGCAGTTATGGATGGAGGGCAAGATGAACATGTAATGACTGGACGAGAAGACGTTCAAACGTTAGCACGGTGGGGAAGCAGTAATGACAAGGACAAGCAACATGACGGAGGACAGATGCAAACGCTTCTGGACCTTAACCTTCACGCCAATGACGCCACCCTGAGTGCAACCACTGGAGTACTACCCAAGGAAGAAACAAGTCAATAAGATAGCCATGTCAATGCACCACTCACCAAGGTATGCGCTATTGAAGGAGTAGATGTCGGGCAAACTAATCAGGTTGAACATTTGATAGTAGAGTTCACAAAGGAGGAGAGCAACATCATCCAGGCTCATAGGGACGCAACAAGGAATGCAACCATAATAGGACACGTAGTTGGCAGATCCCCGTCATTCAGAGATCTCAACTCTTGGATCCATGAAACACTATACACCCTGCTAGAATGGATAGTATTGCTGGGGAATGAATATTTTGAAGCTACTTTCACTTCCCCAGCAAGCAGCTTATACGCCCTAGATGGGAATACTTCATGAAGACAAGCGAGGTTATTTTAGCTAAATGGTCTCCTTGATTCTCTTTTGAACAAGCAAAGAGTGCAACAGACATACAATACCCTATTTGGGTATAGATCTTAGGCCTCAGAAAGCACTTGCGTAATGAAGTGTGTCTTCCGATCTTGGCAGCTAAACTAGGGCAAATTTTGAAAGTAAAAATCCTAAAGTCATACAAGGCCAAGACGACCGGCTATAGGGTGAAAATCTTGAGAGGGAACATACATGATTTATCCATGTCCATAGTCATCCCAGGGGAAAAAGAAGGAGAACAAACGGAACATGGACTTCAGTTCAGAGGCTTACTAGATCGATGCAAGAGGTGTAGAAAGTTTGGCCATTTGGCAAAACACTATGATAAGCCAAAGAATCATAAAGACGGATGGAAATATCAAGCTACCTATGCAAGATTGCCAAGACAGATGGCAGCAACGGGTGGTTCCCAAAATGTAGCAAGAGAGACACACGATCCGAGAGGGGAGAACCAAGAAGGGGCCAAAGGACACTCTAAAATAACAAGCAAGAACCAACTAGGCAATAGGGTTACACAAGAGCAGACAAAAGCTGCATGAAGGCCAACGGAAGGAAACAAGGACAAGAACACCTCTTTGCAGCCGCAACCCCGACATTGGGCAACAACAATGACCTCCCAATGGGTCAAAAGAAGCGACAAACAAGCAGAAAGTGTCTTATTAGCACAAACAGAAGGGGAAGCTTTGGCCATAGCGATCGACACCCCAAAGGTAGACCACCGGAATGCCTATCGCCAGCCAAGAGAGACGAGACAAAATAACAAAGTTGGCAACTGATACAAACAAGAAACAACAGTAGAAGCAATCAATCCTACTACGATTTAGCAAAAGACCTTTGCAACAATGGTAATGAGTGCCCTAGATTCCAACTCACTAATGAAGAGCACAAAAGATGCCGACTTGGAATTAGAAGATCCCTCAGACGGACTAGACGGTGGAGATCACACATATCAACGACCAAGGCTCACCATCCCCAACACACGACGCGTCCAGTTCCGAATCTTGAGGTATACCATATTGTCAATTACTCCGCCTGCAAAAGCCAATATCACGGATATGCATCAAACCTGACTCCGTCAATAGACATTTACAAAGAAGAAGGAGTCCCCTCTAGTCCAAAAGCAAATGCCCACTCTGAAGACGAAGTCAACAATTTCGTATGGCAGGAGTGCAAAAGTAGGAAAAAGAAGAAATTCCTCCAGTTAGGGGTACCAGCTACCAAACAACGTTTGCTCAATAACATCGTTTATCAAAAGTGCAAGATGCTAGACAAATTCTTCTAAGCGCTATCAATCCCATCCTAAACTAGACCAATTCAGGAAGCTGTAGAGTTCTCCCGATCTTTGTGTGCAGAATCCCAAGTCCGAAATATGGACCACAAGGATATATTTCATATTACCTTGCCAATGTGGCTACGGCCAAAAGGTAGGCAATTAGAATAGTTACAATAACCCATCAAGGTCTTACAGACAATTGGTACTCATACCAGACCAAGGGACACATAATTGATCAGACAATAGAGGAACTGAGGGCATTTATTCAAGAGTGTTGCTTATTCCTACCATACATTGAAATCGCCAAAGACAACATAAAAGTCCAATGCCCCACCAATTACACATGGCTCAAGTTACTAGAGCCTCTAGAGAAAATAGTAGAGCAAGTGGCCAAGGGTGCTTTACTACACTATGATCTGGAAGCGTCATACACAGAAGAACTCATTCACACAGGTGTGGTGGAGAAGGGAGCTTTGCCAAGCAAGCCATCGTGTAAGAAACCAAAGGCCATAGTCACTCCATCCACACAGAGGTTTTCTTAGGAGAGCAACACACAAAGGACCATACAGAAGATCGGGCGCAAGGTCAGTTCACTGAAGCTCTCAATTTTGAGCTATGATAATACCAATAACTAGTCTCATTTATAATGTCCATAGCCTCAGATAGGGAAATCAAGTGCTCGAAAAAGATGTGACATAAGAAATTGCATATAGAACTCCGACCCAAAACCAGACTTGATACTTCTATAGGAGATACACATGGGGTTGCAAAGCTGCGTACACAGTACAACACAACTCCAATTCAAAGGCGGGAGGACCTTCTGGAATAAATCTAAATATTCCTAAATTATAGGCAAATACAACGGGGGGACAAGAATCATGGTAGTTGGTAGTAGAACGACTAGTCCCATTTATAGATGACCATGGTATCTTAATAAGTAGTAGAGACTAGTTTATCACGTTCAAATTCTCCTCTACTATAATAATTGGATTTGTTAATATTTATGGTTATAATCAACCATTAGCTAGGGCTTCCATGTGGCGTAAGTTAGCTTAAGTAGACCTACCCCAAGTAGACTGGATCTGGGGGGGAGATTGGAATATGGTTGAAGAAAAAGCCAATAGGTTACAATGTTTATAGGTTCAACCATCACAAGGATGGAGCGGACAACATGGAGTACACTGATGATGGAGCATGGGCTCACGGATATATACAACTCAGATGATTTCCACAAAACAACATCCAAGCACTTTACCTAGCAAGGATCAAATAGAGGGGGCCCCATTTTTTCATGAATTGATTGCTTTTATGCGAGTCAAGGGATACATGCCCTAGAAGAAAGCATGACAGCATGGCCTACCTTGACATGTATTTATGACCACACCCCTGTTAATTGCCTCAATAACAAAGTAATCCAACTTCCCAAGAACAAGGCGATGTTTCACAAGCCTCCAAGCTGCCTGGTCTAAAGGCTTGCAAGAGCCCCCTGTAGGTACATGATCAAACATGATTATTGGGCCATCAAGCACATGATGCGATGCAGTGACTTCAACAAGCAAAGAGACGCCGCAACAAAAAAGACCACGTATAGGGACAAATTCAAGGCGGTCATAGAGGCGGAACTAGCCCTACAATAGAATTGGAACGACCAACAGGCTTGGCAAGCTTTCAATTAAGCCCAAGAGGCATTGCATCAACTAAGGATAGAGCAACAAGACCGCTAGAAGACGGAGATGGACCTATGTTGGAACATGGTGAGGGACACATGTTTTCATAAATTTTTTGAATTCCACTTGCTTCATAGATCACGAAACCATATTAAGGAGCTACACACAAAACTGTAGAACAAGCGACCCATAAGAAATTCGGAGAGCTATGATGTCATACTACACAAGTTTATACAAGTAGGATGGGGTAGTAGAGGACAATGCAATCGCATGCGACAAATGCCTAGCAAGTGTGCCCACTATAATCACTAAAGAGTAGAATAGGGAGCTCATGAAGGATGTAACCTAAGACGAAATCAAACAAGGTATCTAGCTGCTACCATCACACAAAGCCTTAGGGGAGGACAGGCTCTCAACTGAGTTCTTCCATAAATTTTTAGATCTCACTAGTTCCAGCCTTGCTGAGCTTGCCCAAAAAATGAAGACCACGGGGCAATTGCACAACACCATTAAGAAAGAAAAAATTGTATTAATTCCTAAGCCGTGGAACCTTCAATTAATAACTAACTAACGTCCCATCACATTGCTCAACACAGCATACAAAGTCCAGGCAAAGTTTATTGCATCCAGACTTAAATCCCTGCTCCCGTCCATCATCCGTCCATCCTAGACTGGCTTCGTCCCCAAGTGCAATATATTGAACAACATCTTCGCAGCCAAAGAATCAATAGAATGGACAGTGGAGTTGAAACAGGACTTAGTCCTCATGTTTCTCGACAATGAAAAAGCTTTTGATTGAGTCAACTAGATCTTTCTTCAAGCAATGATGACTAAATTTGGATTCAATGAGATGCTCATTAATTGGACTGTTTTGCTTCATCAAGGGACGGCTTCACCGCTTCAACCATATTAGTGAACGGAAAATTTAGCGAGGCATTCACTCTTGGCAGAGCGGTGCATCAAGGGTGCTCGCTAGTGCCATATACATGTACCTTTTAATCGCCAATGTGTTGGGGTACATAATGCAGGATCCGCAATATGGGATCCAAGGGTTAAAATTACCGAACAAAAAAACAAGCTTGGAGATGCTCTTCAAGGACAATACATCCCTCTTTCGCTACGGCACTAAAGACAACTTAGACCGAACCATGTGTGTCATTGACCTATACTGCAAGGCGTTAGAAAGTAAAGTAAACTGACACAAAACCTTTCTAATCTGGGCCTTGCTAAAGCAGAGAATGTGGTCTTGGAGGGAGGCGCTAGGAGCTAAATATCGACACCTAAATATTGACTGTAGGTGTGCCTATGGATTTTAGAGTTCGACAAAAAGTCAGAAACGAGAAGGTCTTCACATTAGTGCGGGACGCACTAATCTACTGGAGTGCCAAATCTCTATCCCAAGCATGAAGATAGCTTGTGGCCAACCAAGTGATACTAGGATCACTTTGGCACTTGGCATCCACTGTCGATATTGGACTCAGGACATTGGGAACACTACAAGAAACCCGTTTTTTTTTTTATGTCTAAAATTTGGACGTCAAATTTTTTGAACATCAAACATAACATTAGGATGCTAGTTGACATCAAAACTAGCATCCTAATGTTATATTTGATGTTCAAAAAATTTGACGTCCAAATTTTAGACATAAAAAAAAAAACGGGTTTCTTATAGTGGAATAACATAGGGCCTGGTCCGAGACTACCTATGGTTGGGACGCAAAGAAGGGAGAACTCGTGCGAGAGTAGCATGGGCGGCGGCCATAGCACCCCTAGCACTTGGAGGCTTAAAAATTATCAATCCTATAGCCCAAACGTAGGCTTTACTAGTTAAATTCATGATCAGAGGCTTACAAGAGGGGGACGGGGCATGGCGAGCCCTACTACAATATAGAATCAACACAATTTGGCCAACAGGAGCAAAGAATTGACCTCCCAACAACAATTGATGATGATAGGGACTTGAATAAAAAAAAGCCAGATTGACACTTTGGGGGGCGATTTGGATCTTCTAGAGCAACATACGAATTGGCGCTGCCCAAGCAGAGCCGCAAACATGGCATGAAATAATTATTTGGTACCTCATGGATAACAAACACAATGAGAGTGCCATTGGGATTGCAACAAGGGAACATATTCTCGAACTGGGTTGCAAAAGGACTACATTTCATCAAGCACATTTGGAGCATGGAGGAACAGGACTGGAAATTGGCTTTGGAACTACTTCAGGTCACCAGATTATAGAAGACAAATCATTTACGACATGAAATTATTGACTGCATCCCAAAAAACCCAAACCACGGGATTCCCCCAAAAGTAGGCAGTTGGATAATGGCAACTGAACATGCACCCAAGGGAGAACTGCCTCCAACATGCATCTACCACATCAATGACATACTAGAGGATATAAGTATGGTAGACATATACAAAACCAAGGACACTTCATCAAAGCTGCACCTCATCAACTCAGACAGAGTAAACCTCCACGCCCAAGGCATGCAAGACGTACGAGTGCAATACAAGAATAAGAAGGAGCTCATAGGATTCAATCCACAATGTCCCAAACCTTGATTTGGCTGCACCACCCGCATCGAGTACATGACCTTCACTGGAATCCAATGGAGTGGAGTTAGAAAGCAATAAGGCACACAATAGCAACACCTCTCTTTGGATACCATACTAAAAAAGGGTAGTGGGTGGAGATACAGAATCGCATTCAAGTATCCAAATATGAGACAAAGCTCAAGACAAGAGGATGCACGGAAGTAGAGCGGAAGCAAGTGTACAACAAAATGTGACATTAGTGGTTCCCAAGACGGGTGAGTTCATTTCAATGGCTTTTACACAATGAAGGGTTGCCCATAAGTAATTGGTTGGCAAAAATGGACATCGATGGATCATGCCAACTTTGCTCAACAAGTCCCATAAAAATAGCCCGACTTCTGTTCATAGACTGCCAGAGGAAGCAATATAACAAACTACGGACCACGCACAACTTACCAAGGCTACACTAACCTCGGAGACATCTTAGAAGGAGCCTTACTAACAACAACAGACATCACAACAATTTGCTATAGCAACACATGTAGGATCACCAAGAAAACACTATGGGATCTGCTTAGATGCCTCCTACTCTAAAACATCTGGTGCCAACGCTGCAACAAAGTCATGAAAAATGAAAGTTTTCACCTAAGCACGGCAATCCATAGGTCTTGGTGGACGCTCATACAAATTGAAGTTGCATCATGGAGGAATATTTGGAATTCTCCTCAAACATCCACCCAACGTATTGCCGCATTTAAAAATACATGGACTATAACCCAGACCTTCTATACATTTGAAGACAAGTTGATTTGGAATTTCCTTCCTGAGGACACTTTCTTATCGTGGGACCTTGCATTACGACCATTGAGATCCCAAGCCTCGAGACAATAAATCCCTCGCCAGGTCCCCAGCCCAACAATGATACATACAAGCGAGGAGTGATCGGCCTCAAGCACCACGGACATCACGGGCCCAAGCAGCTTTATAGGCGATCAGGGGAATGCAAGGGACAACATCAACTTCAGTGACCCCCACAACAAATGGAATGCTATCAACCCATAGAAATACAAGTCCTTAGATCTTGATTCCACATGAGAACAGCGGAAGCTTGCATCCCAACATGCAGACCTCATTCTCAGAAACATTCTTAGAAATACAGGAGCTAGCCCAAGAAGATGAACAGATTCTCCAGGACCAACAACCTCATATCCAAGAATCGAAACCGGAGGTGGACCTTGAACTCCAAGAGGCCTTTAGTCAAATTTATAGGCACATTGTTGATGAATAAGGATTGGTAATTCATTTATCTTTTGCTCTAATTGGCTTGGTTTGCTTTTAGAATCTTGTTGGCTCTAGTTGGATCTGTTGTTTAGTATTAGGTTGCCTAATTTTTGTTCAAAGCCCATCCCTGCCTACTGGGCGCGTTCACGCTGCTTTTCAACTGGTTCTCTCATTTCCACCCTCCGAGTATCCTTTCCTTTTGGATTCACTAAACGCCTTCACTGGTGGTCTTCCCCTCTTAGGTGCCTCAAGCTTCAGCCTTGGTTTATTTTAAGCCCTAAGGCGTGGTCCTTGACTTAGTCCTTCTTCTCGGTGTGCTTGTTTCTGGCTTTCTCTCCATCCCCGCCTTCTGGCGTGGCCATTTCTTCCTCCTAGCCCTTGGGCGTGTAAAGCCTTCGGGTGCTTTCTTTATCAGTAAAGTTTTTACCCTTGAATGGGTTTCTCCTCCTCACCGTCACCACTTCAAATAAAATGTACATGTGTTGACATTAACTGCATGTCCAATTTTTTGAAGTGGTGGTAGTGAGCACCTCCACTTCAAAAACGGTGGTAATCCCACCAGATGTTCGTTTTGTTGAAGGTAGTAGTGGTCACCACCACCCTCTTGACTAAGTGGTGCTACCCATCTTGTGTCCAATTTTTGGTTGTGGTGAAAGTCACTACCCCCACCCCATGCTAATTTCATTTATTATCCCATTTTCACCACCTTCCCCATGTTCAATTTTGGATGGTGATACAACAATCACCACTACCCCATGCTAATTTTCATTTTGTGCCCTTGTCCAACTTTGGGTGGTGGTAAAGGTGGTCATTACTACCTTTTCTTGTTCAATTTTTGGTGGTGGTGAGAGTCACCACCATCCCATGCTAATTTCGTTTTTTACCCCATTTTCACCACCACCACCACCACCATATACTATGAGGGGAGGCACCACCATTCTCCTTATAGTACTATCTATAGGTTGAGGCGAGCTCCCCCCATTTGCTGGTTGAAATGAATGTAGAAGAGAATTTTTTTTGGAAGTGCACCAATCCAAGAACATGGCTAAAAAGTACCCAAATCAAGCAAGCATGGAACACTTAAAATGAACAAGCAAGTCACCAAATACCCAAATCAACAAGCAAATCAAGGATCTTCATGTCTTAATATGCCCCCAAAACAAGGTCTTATATTTTTGAAAGGGCATGCGATTCCTAAATGGCAGGCCTTGCCATCTCGGAAATTCAAATTTTAATATACACCATTGATTGGTGTGGAGGACCTAGATAAAGGGAGCCCTCCCTGGAATTCGAGGTTGCTTGGAAACGAGGCTTGAAAATAGTTTGGGCAATAAGAACCATCCTTTCAAAAGTGCTGTAAACGGTGCAGAGGGTTGTTGATGGTCAAAATGACAAGGCAAAAAACTCGCAATCTATGATTACACTTATTGACAAAGAAGAGATGCAAGATTGTGAGGAGCAAGTTGAATTTTTGAGAATTAGGGAATCCTTTAAATATATATATATATTTTTGGGGGCAAAACAAATTAGTAGTTTTTCAAAAATTTAAACATTCTTTTAATTATATATTATTTGACCAAATCTTAGGGACTTATAGTAAAAGGAAGCTTCTAGAAAAACTTCCTAGATTGAGAATAGAGTTTCCTAAAATAAAAGTATAATTTCCTAAAATAAAAATATAACTTCTTAGTTAGTAGTATATAAAGATGTCAAGACTAAAGAGATCCTTAGTCTTGATAGCACATCTTTTGAAATCTAGTTTCTTATTTATATATTCTTGCTTCTTGTTTATGGTGTCCTTACCATCAAACTACTAGAAAGCTACAATATGGATCATATTCTACAACAATTGTTTAAGTGTCATCATTAAATTATTGTTATAAGTTATATTTCATATTACATCTTTACAATTTTAGAAATCTAAACTACCCCCCAGCCAAATATACAATCTAGTAAATACTAGTACAAAATGTACACATATTGGTATAAAATGCACCAAAATTGGTACAAAATGTATGAAAATTGGTACTAAATAGAGCCAAAACGCCATTTATACCAAAATTCAATGTTGGCCCATCTGAATCAAAATGTCTTTTCATAGATTCTCAAATTTAAAATAATAAAAAACAATTTAAAGTCAAAATTTGGCTCTCATACTAAAATCACACATTTGCTAGGATATTTTCTTATATAGGTCCTAAAATACTAATAAGTGCCTAGTCTAAGTACCTAAATAGTAGAACATTGGATTTAATTCTTTGAATTGTAAAAAGGAAACCCCAAATTAGGCAAAAAAAAGTACAACAATGCTAAATATGAATTTGTGACAGTACAAACATTTATTGTTTGTACTCCATACATTCAATTAATAGATGGAATTAACTTTTTTTTATGCAATTATTAATGTATGCAAAATATAAGACTCCAGTTCATTTTTTATTTTATTTTTAAGTCACAAAAACTATAGAAAAATTGGCTTTAAACTTTCATTTTGTGTAGAAATTTTGCCTTAACTATGATTTTGGACAACCGTAGTGTGCTTTTACCAGATGGTCCTTAACTTTTAAAGGACGCAGCCCCTATGACCAAGGTAGTTACAAAATGTTTGGATTATTGGACCAATAGGTGCATTAATTTTTTGTTTTTACAATGAACAATCAAGTCATTCATCAACCACTTTTTGGTCTTAACGTCCTTTAAAGTAGACTAATTCAATTCTATTTTGTCCAATTTCATCCCTTACTTTTGGCCCAACTTTTGTCTAGAAAAACAACCAACTTCGTTCAACTTCGTACATTGACAAAATCAATAAATTAATGCCAACAAGGGGTAACATGTCAATCTTTTATTGTTGAGTACTTAAAGTGATTATGGGTTGTTTAAAGAACATTTATGGTAGACTAACCTAAATCCGCCCATTGTCCAATTTTGTCCCCTACTTTTGACTCCAATTCCATCCGTTCAAACATTCAAATTTATCTCCAAAAATATCCAAATTCCTTCAAAAAAATTCTAACAAAATCAGTGCATTAATGCCAAAAATGTGAATTCCATGAAAATGGTGGCATTCCAGAACTTGGGCGGGATTACATCTATACCTGTCCTAGATGTTCAGACAAAGTGGCGGGTTTCATATGCCATTTTAACGAAATTGACATTCAAAATGGGTGATCTTTGATTAGTAGGAATTTAAGTGCCAATAGATACATGGAAAGGCGTTTATAGAGTGTTTATGACTCAACTATATGGGCAGTTTTGTAATTTCGAGGCCGACCACTTCAAAAATTCATTGAAATTACAATTTTCATTAGAAAATTATAATTCTACTTGGATTTGATCCATTAAACAAGCGCACGCTTCTAAAAAATATGTGTCCTTTTTGGAATTGGCCCTAAGATATTCAAATTCCAAATTAGGGTGGTAATAAGCTTGTCTATCTTATGACTCCAATCTATAGGTGGTTTTGTAATTTCAAGGCATATTTTTTCAAAAATTCACACAAATTACAATTTTCATCGGAAAATTATAATTCCACTTGGATTTGATTTGTCAAACAATGCACACACCCCTAAAAATTATGTGCCCCTCTCAGAAATGACCCCAAGATAATCAGATTGCAAACCAGGGTGGTAATACCAGTAGGCTTGTCTACCTTAACCCTAAGCACTCAAATGGCCATTTTCTAGTCACTGGCCGACTTTAGGTAGAATTTTTGGGCAAAAAAAAACAAACTTTTTTTCAATTTTTTTATTTTATTTTATTTTTTTCAAAAGATTGGATTGTCTTTCAATATTTATATTCAAAATTAAGATCGCTATGGTCAAACAAAAATTATAAGAAAAATAGCACAAAGTCTTTAGAATTGACTAGTGTTGAAAAAGTTACTATTTTGGAAAAGTGTTGGTGTTCTCATTTCTAGATCTTATGCATTTTTCCACAAATCAATAGAAATTTCAATTTTGACTAATTAAAAAAAATTCTAATCCTAAAGGTAGAAATTGTATTTTTGATGAATTTTTGAAGTTATATCTTCAAAATTAATTTGAAGAGAATCTAAAAAAAGTTTTATAATTTTGATCTTACAAATACTTTCAACTTTTCATGCTTCACATAATCTTCCTTGATGCAAACTTCAAAAAAGTTATAGAACTTACTCCCTCTATCCCACTAATAACCTCCAAATCAAGCAGAATTTTTGTCCCACTAAAAAGCTCCATTTCTTGATTTTGAATGTTGAGTAAGTGTTTGCTATATTGAAGAACCTTGTTGGGGCAATTGAAACAATCTAGGAGCATTCCTTTGGCCTAGCAAGTTTGGTCTTGCTCATATAAGGCACCTTGTACAAATTGTTTCTTTAGATAGTAAGTTAGTGTTGATGATGCATTTAGTGACCACTTCAACACTATAAAAATTTGTTTGTAAAGTGGGCTAGTTTTTTTTTATTGCACATATTTAGTTTGGGAAGCACATTTCTAAAATCCTATTGTTGCCACCACCCTTTAAATCATTTAAATTGACAAAGCTGGCAACATTTATAAATTGTGCTCAAATATTGTACTTTCCACATGGATTTTAGGTGCCTAAATGACAATGTCTAAGCTAGAGAGATTTTGCATAGATTTAAATGATAGCTTACTTGTTCTTGAATACATGTATTGCTAGCACTATGTCTAAAAATACAATTAATCCCTCAAAAAGAAAATTTTTGGAGATTTTTAGTGGACGAAGGGAGTATATTCTATAACACATTTGTGTTTTGTCTGAACCCCTCGGGCTATTTTTTAGGGGTTTAGGATTAAAGGGGGTAACTTGCCCGCTGCTTTCGTCAGGACGTCCTTCTTTGTGACTAGAAATCCTCCATCGTCGCAAGGGACGGGAGCTCTCGTTCGAAGTTTCGCTTGCGTGGAGATGGTACTTGATCGACCTAACTTTGTTGCAGACGGTTCAAAGATTCAGTTCCGGGTCTGACAGGCAGCTACTTTGTGGAGTGCTTTGTCGATTGCTGCAGCACTTTCAGACTAGTTCTTACTGTACTCTGTGCGCAGAGTCGAGTTAGTCAGATTCATGCGGAGGTGAAGGAATTCGCAATTGAAGCATCGCGGACGGAGCGGGCGGTCACTGCGATTCCATTAGGTTTTCTCCTCGCTCTTGGATGGCGTCTCTCCTGATTTCGTCGCTAGGAACAGGGCTTTAGGGTTTCTGTGTGTGAATTGCTGAGTTACATTTGAAATTTTTGAATAGCTCGCAATTGCATGTTCTTCAGAGGGATATCGGTTTTAGTTTTATGTGCTTGGAAAATGCTAGCTTATGGAAACTTAAACCGGAAGGACGGGTACAGAAGCGTTGCTAACGTTATTTGAACCCTAGCCAGCAATCTTGAGGCAGTCGTTGTGATTTTCAATCCTTTGATTTAGGGGCCATAATATATCTCATATTAGAAGCACATTTTTAATAGCTGTCCTTCGAGACATAACTTGCGTGGTTTAGCTTAGAAATGAGTAAAGAAAATGCAGAAGACAAACTGCTTATCGATTCTGTGCTGTGTGTTGTTATATTTGCTGCGCACCGTTGATTGCTTGCGTGCTGTGATTTCAATAGCTTCATTTAGGAGGCGAATTTCTTATCATTAGAACTACGGGTGGGACAAGAGACCATGCGGAAATTTTGACGCATCGAAGCTGATGTTTTGCTGTTTTGGAATTGTGAAGGTTTCTAGGGGCGGAGAGAAAGAACTAGGGTTTAGGGTTTGGTGGTTCGAGCACGGCTGGGAGGGAGTCACTATGAAGCTTGTGTGGCAGAAAATCACGAAGAATGGGGCGGGGAGCGTAAAGCTGGTGCCGGAGGAAGCGGAGGACATGTGGCATGTGTACAATTTGGTGGCGAACGGGGATCTCGTCTCGGGGATCACGGTGCGGAAGGTGATGCGCGAGACGGCGTCGGGAGGCGGGGAAGCGGAACGCGTGCGACTGAAGCTGGAGGTCGAGGTGGAGACTGTGGAGTATGACAAAGTGGCGTCGGTGCTGCGAGTGCGGGGGAAAAACATGTTGGAGAGCGAGCATGTGAAGCTCGGGGCGTATCACACCATGGAGCTCGACCAGCAACGGCCTTTCGTGTTGGCCAAAGTGGTGTGGGACGCGATGGCCATTGATTATCTCAAGCAGGCTTGCGATCCCGCCGCGAGTGCAGACGTAGCCGCCGTGATGATGCAAGAGGGCTTAGCCAATATCTGTCTCGTGGGGGCCAGCATCACTACCGTGAAAGGACGAGTTGAGACTTCCATTCCTCGGAAGCATGGACCTGCCATTGCGGGGTATGACAAAGCGCTGAACAAGTTCTTTGAGAATGTGCTTCAGGCTGTTCTTCGTCACGTGAATTTCTCCGTCGTCCGCTGTCTTGTCATTGCTTCTCCAGGTTTCACCAAGGACCAGTTCTTTGATTACTTGATGTTGGAAGCTACGAGGCGAGATTTGCGACAGATTATTGAAAACAAGGGGAAGATCGTGTTGACGCATTCTTCCTCGGGCTACAAGCATGCATTAAAGGAAGTCTTGGCTGCTCCTCCTGTGATGGCACTCATCAAAGACACCAAAGCTGTCAAAGAGGTCAAGGCGTTGGATGATTTCCATGCTATGTTGTCTAACGACTCTGCACGAGCCTTCTATGGGCCTGGTCACGTCTTTGCAGCACACGATCGCCTCGCCATTCAGACGCTTCTTATCACTGACGAGCTTTTCAGGAGTGCTGATATTAACACGAGGCGGAAGTATGTGAATCTGGTCGAATCTGTGAAGGCTGGAGGTGGGGAGGTGTTCGTTTTCTCTGTTATGCATATCTCCGGTGAGCAGCTTCAGCAACTGACTGGTATTGCTGCCATCTTGAGGTTTCCGTTACCAGACTTGGAAGATATGGAGTTGTGATTGTCATTGTCCTCTATGAGTACCTGCAACACCGTTTTGTATAGTGCACCTTTTTATTATTATGGAGCCTTGCAAGTTGCCTTTAGATCTGTGCTTTGTAACAATAGAGAGTGAGGTGCACGAGTTAAATCTCGTGATTATAGCAATACGATATTCACATTGCAGCTCCTACAATTTTGCACATTATCAGTTACTCTTTATTATTTGCAGTTATTTGCACATTATCAATTATGCTACACCCTAATAGTGGTGAGTGTGCTCTATCGCCTCTTTACGTTTTGATCTGTGTCGGTGTAATTCGGTATTTTGTTTCGGATGGGACTTTTTACTAGAGTTTACCCCTGCCAGGCCTTCCGTAGATTTTATTGTTTGTTTTGTTGATTATGTTAATGTCTCCCAATTTTTGATGAGTGGATGGCTGTATCCAGGATTGGGAAAAATTTCCAGCTGCATGATTGCCTCCCGCGTAGACCGTCTTTGAATTGCCAATCAGCCTCTGGTTGCGAAGTGTCTCGTTGCTGCTGAATTGAATTGTCAATTACCGTAACTAATCTTCTATGTTTCATGTTTCATTGCCACCAATCTTCTTCAGAGTCTAGTCTCATTGCTTTCTCAATCATGTTGCGCTGCTGACAGATGAATCATGAGTTGGGCATTGCTTTACTAACAATGGCTTGTCTTGCAAATTCAAAGTTGCATTACTGAACCTTCGGAGACAGTTTCATGGAGAGCTTGTTTGTTGTGGGAGTTTAGGGTGAAATCGTGCAGAGTTGCGTAGGTGTGAGTTGAGCTCGGCGTATGAATTGTGCAGAAGGGGATGTTTTGATTTATATTGTCGGTGGAAACGTCATGTTTCGTTTTGCTGCATGGCTTTGTTCGGAATTGGATTGGAGTTTAGGGTTAAGGTTGGTGCGGTGACGGGAGATGGCGCTTGGAAGGAAGAAGAAGAAGAAGTTTGGGAGCGTGCCCCAGCAGTTCCACCTCCATCCTTGTGAAATCACCCGCTTGCCTGCTCCTGGTGACTCACGACCTTTCCTTGAAGTAGTTTTGTGTAGTTCTAATATGGTTATGCAAAATTTCCCTCAGTAAATGGCTGCATCAATCGAGATAGTTGATAAGCCTGAACCCCACTTTTCATATTGTGTTGCACTTTGACCTTCTCTGCATGAGTTTATTTAATAATGCAGTGGAACACACCCTGCTAATTGTTCCCCTGAATTCAAATTCCTAATCAAATGGGGTGTGCGCACAAGCGATATGACTGTTTGAAAACGAAATCAATCTATCCCCACGTTTTCATTTGCACTTCCTAAACTCTATGAATGTAATTGATGATTCAGTGGAGTGTTTTGTAGTAAAGTACACTGCTTGCACATCTACAAACTCACATATTTAATCAGATAAATGTCAGAGCTGGGAGATGGAAGTGAAGATCAATAGTGGATCAATATTGTTGGTTCATGGTTTCTTTTTCTTTCTTTGAGAAAAGAATAGCTGCTCAACTAATGCATAGAAAAGGGATTACAAGGTGTCAATTAGGATGTCTAGTAGTAGTGTCGTTACTATGTGGATACCAATGATGAGAAAGTCGTATTATTTTAACCCTTTTAAAAAGACAACGCAATCACTTTTGAGTTGCAAAAGGAACAATTAGGAGAATTAGCGATATACTTGGTCTCAAACCCTAAAGACTAGATTTGTGGATGGGAATTACGCATCCAATGGGGGCAAGTTTATCATGATTTGGATTTGTGATCTAGAAGCTAGGTAGATTTATGCAACTTGTTTTTCATCGCTGGACGAGGGCTCAGAGTGGCAGATGGTTTTGCAATGATCAATCACCCCTGCTGGGTCATATTTTGAAGACATGACAAATGGAATGTAGCAGCTGGTCTGGGGCTTTAGAGACATGTGCACTCTGAGTGTTACCATTTGCACAAGTTGTGAGACAGGCATCCTCAGACTTCCGTCACGAGATGCATGACGAGATTACAATGATGGGATGTCTGTGCGAAATGATTTGCACGGCACCACGAAATTGTGGAGATTCTGATTCCATCGGGTTTGACTACCAAGTGTTAAACCTTTTGAACCGGCCGGCATCATTGCGAGATAGTTCAGTCCTACTTTCAAACCCTTTCCGCATTTATGACTTCACGTCACTCGGAAGTATTGTGGGGTCTTCTGCAGTTCATTCTCTGTCATTTGTTTGCACCGGTTGTTTTAGTTTGCATATGTTTACTTACAATGCTGGTCTTCGTGCTCGCCCTAACAAAACTCATCCTGGCAATGCAGCTAGCTCTACTGGTTGCAGAACTTGAAACACCGTGGAACCTGATGGTAAGGTTGAGTATCTTGAATCTTCCATTTGCTTAAGAATTCTTATTCTCGATTTTTTGCATCTTTTACTACTTGCTTGGTTTTGTCATGAGATTCTGAATCCTGTTCTTTTGGATAGAAATGCAAGTGCGAACATTCTCTTTGACAAGATCATAAAGAGCCAAATCGAATCGAGCATCGTATAAATTTTTAGTACCGACGCTTTTTCGCACTAACACTGAAATTACCTTGATTCAATTATTTTCAATGCTTTCTCATGACTTCGACTGAAAGTAGCAAGGGTCAAGGTAGTGAGTATCACAAGTTCAATTTTCTCCTACTGAAATTTTCCAGTCACATTCCGCAGATTGTAGATGAGCCAAGTTTCTTCTACCCTTCACTAGCTCTTAGGGCAGTAGGCATATTCTTATTTCACCAATCGCTGCGTTCTTTCATAAGTCTGAACTCTGACGGTGAGGCAATCAAGTCGAACTTTCGTGAAAGCTCTAAAGGAGGTGCAATTTCACATTTTATGTATTCATCGAGTTCTATTATAGGTCCCTTTTTTCATTTAAAAAATCAAATACTTTTCAAGGTATTTTACAAGATTCTGAACACATATGCTCTGCTGTTAATATCTGAAAAGATGAATACTCCGTGAATTCTGAACTTGGAAACGAACTTCAAAGCAGGACTCAGGGTCTTGACAGGGAGCACCAAGAGCATTATAATTGTACTGTACTATCAGGTGGGAGCTGTGTCGTGTCTTATCGGAGTATGATACGCTTGACTACTCTTTGATTGAAGTAGGTCTGAGAATTGTTTTTTTGATCAAACAATGTGGATTACTACCTCTAGACATTACAGTTTTGCAGGTGCTAATGGGACATTTACGTTTCAGATTTTCGAATGCATTACAGGTATTATTCATAGGGATAACACTCTTGAAATTCAAGTTGCACAGAACATACATGCACGTACAGTACCTTGGCAAATCAGGGTCTTGAATTTTCAACCTAGGGGTCGGTTCAATTTGTACATTTGGTTGGAGGATGTGGACTTTGGATGGTTCATGGATCCCACGATCAATCCACAGCCATCAAAAGCAGTACTGTCGTGTTGTTGGATTGAAACTACAGGAAAGCTATGATTTGGGGGGAAGGAAGGAAGGAAGGCAGGAGATTGCGTTCGTGATCTCTGCTCAGCCCAACATCTGAGGGTGCTCATTCCACCGGTTGTACGCTACTCAAAAGAAGGTATCCACCTTAAACCTTCAAAGTGTGAAGACTGCCTTGAGAGCTTAGCCCAATGCAAGAGCACGAATTAGGTGGTTGCAGATGTCATAAAGCCGTGCATCTCCCCTGGAATTGTGCATGTGTTAAATTGCTCCACGACCTTGATCTTTTGATATGATTATTAACGGACCGGGCAGCATCTCTTTTTCAAGAGAAATGATATGACTCAGCTACTTCACACTCAAGTGGTGTTCGTATGATATCATCAACTTTTTGTCAATCTAGATATTTCGAATATTCTTACTCACATTATGTATATACAAGGGAAGCAATCATCAGTGTTTTACTATAATCAGGAATATCTCCAACCTTGTGGCTGGAAATGGATACGAGAAGTCTAAACGGGATTGTATTCCAGGACAGTGGCAGTCTCATCAAGCTGGTGATGAGGTCCCATACAGGACTGGAGGCATTAACAATGATTCTCGTCAGGGTGCACTTTGTCACTACGGTACATCTCCCGTTCTATTTAAACGATTTCACCCTTCCTATGCCATTCGTGTAGACTGAAGTCCTGTAGATCACATAGACTTGCTTTGTGGCAAGCTCATACAAGGAAATTCTAGCAAGGAAAAGTGCTTGTCTCGTGAGGTGACAGGTCTGGATCATGTGACCCTGTGCTCGTAGGATCATTCTGGATCTTCAAATCAAATCAAATTTTGAGAGTTTCTCACGGTTGGATGCCAAGTGTCTATAAGGTTGGACTTTATCCTTGAAGCCAGGCAAGAGGGATGGATTGCTAAAAAGGACGGAGGAGGGGAAGTCTGGCCAGGGGAGAAAATCTCTTCTTATATTCAGAAATATGAAATTTTGAAACTTCAAAAATTACGCCATGCTAAAACTTTCGTTTTTTCGGTGCATGGAACCTTTGCTGCTATATACGGTGGTACAATGCAAGCTGTAAGCGGAGAATTGTGCCACCCAATATGCAGGTTAGCAAATTCTCGCTTTTCGAGATGGCACTATTGAAGATAATACCAGAGCTTTCTTTTCATCCCTTGACAGCGGGCATCACTACTTTCTACAGAAAGCATGAGCGAGAGACAAGTCTGAACCAGCGATGGAAGGGAATAATAAGTGATGATGATAGCCTGGCCTAGGTTAGTAGCAATTCTTCCACCAAAAGGTGCAGAGTCCAACCCTAAAAGACAGTGGCCGATCTGGTGGAATGGTACGCAATATACACCCTTGATTCTGAACCCACCCATCATCCTAGATCCAGGGGATAACTGCGAGTGCCTGAGTGGGTTGCAAGGAACCTCGGTGGGCCAGAGAATTTCCCTGAATCATTTCATAGCAATATCATCAACGAGGTGGCTCCACAGATGCCTTCATTCGAATCAAACTGATGTACCCTTTTCAGGTCTTGCGGATTCTCCTCTCTTTCTTTCCTCCGCCTGCACTCTTTTGCTGCTTGTTGACTGACTGACTTTGTTTTGTTCATCAATGTTATCTTGATAGGCTTCTCTGGCCTTCCATACAATATTATGCAGGGCTTCAATGGCAAAAGCTATTGATATTTATTCTATCAGCTGGAGTGCAGTGCATGATGTGGGTGACTTTAGGTGGAGCTGAACCAGTCCTTTGCACATTATAAGAAAATGATGCCTTGGGAAGATACTGCCTGCATGGGCGAGGTGATCAAGTGTGCGCTGGTAGCTTAGATGGTTCGATTGAATCCCGAGACTACTTCTAGTCCTTGTGTCAAGATTCTTGGATGTAAACTTATCCAGAGGCAGGTACAAACAAACCTCATAATAAATTTAATTCATTTACTAAGAAATGGTACTGTATGCGCGTCCCTGAGAAAGTTTCCTTGAAGCCAAAGAGGTGCTAAGTTAATGTGAGATCCTTGCTGAGAAACCCAGGACACGCTTCCTGAGTGAGAATAAAAACATGCATTCAAACAAGCCTGCAGATCATTCTTGCTTCCAGTGAGGGAGAATAAGAAGGAAGGGCTACTAGGGTTAGCTATGATCACATGGAATGTCCTGAGCCCAAGCCCTCGCTGAGATTGCGCTGGCCTTTGGGACCACAGGCAACTTCTTGTGTGTGCAGAACGCCAAGTAGCATCCACCTAAACAAATACACATGTGCAGTCCCGGCAAAACAAAACGGACGGATATTTCAGGGGTCCACAAAGCGGAACAGTAAAAAGTCAAACCAATTGTTGAATGATCTCTCAACTCAAAAGCCCTTCGGAAACCTAAAAACTGGAGCCCTGAAAAAGGACGGGTCTGATGGGGGCTTGTTGTTGGTGGCACTTACAGATGGCGGGTTGTGCCCATGTGATTGATTCTCCACGCAAAGCTTAATCCGCAGCAGCTGGATCGAGCTCCAGGAAGAAACTGGGCTACCTGGAGTTTTTTTGCTTTGATTAAAAAGGCTCTGCTTTTGCAAGGACGAAGTTCCAGTATTTTTTGTGGCCGTGTTGCACTTCATTAATTAATCCCATGAATTGACGTGCCTGGTGGTGCCATTTTCCCGTTGTTATCATGAGGAACAGAAAGGGGAGGATCTGGGTTTCATGATTTGCAAAAGGGCTGGGTCAAATCGATTGAAGCATTCCACTTCAGTGAGACACAGGATGGACAAATGGGTGAACCACAATGCCCCCGGGCTGCGGTTGAGCTTATCTTGGAAACCAGTCGCCCGCCAGCCTTGCTCTCTCCCACTCCACCTTGATTGCTGAGGAGCTAGCTAGCAGGCAGTTATAGTTGGAGTCCGTAGGCATGTCTGTTCTTGAGTTGCGGACCTACTGACGAGGGTTGTGTAGGGCTGCGTCCTGGCTCGCCCTGTCATGTTTGTGTGCTACCCTTGCAGTACATAATACCTGGATTCTTTGGAGGCAAATGCATGCACAAGGGAGGGTCGGAGGGGAGGACGTAATCACAGTGACAATGAAATTCAGCAGCAGCAGAAGCAGCAGCAGCAGCAGGACAGCAGGGCAGCAGGACAGCCACGACCCTTTTTCTGAATGGGCTGCTCAGCTCATGACAAAAACAAAATGGCACTGACACTGCACTGTTCAGGTTTGGTCACAACGGGTCATGAAGCCACTCCTGTGCAACCATGTGCAGGTGGGCTTGCATCAGATTCCTTTCCTACGCCCTTTTCCCTTCTTTTTTTATGGAAAGGTGGAGGGAATAGGCATCATGAATTCCCAATATTCAGGGCATGGCAACTGATTCCAAAGTAATACAGTGTTGTACCCGCACTCACACTGTGCTTCAGAATGTGGTGGGGGACTGTACACACACAGTAGCAAACAAAACAGGGGAAAAGGAAAAGGGCTCACTGGGAAAAAGCAAGACTTCCCCGAAACAAAAGTTTTAAAAAAAAAAAAAAAAAGGGGAAAGGCTTCGGAAGTGGCACAACTTTTCCCATGAAACAAAAAGTGTGTGTGTGTGGTGTGGTGTGGTGTGGTGTGGTGTGGGGATACTGATGCCTTGGAAAAGGAACTTTAGGACCTTAGTAATAATAAACTTTAGACATCCAGATATTTTGTCTCTTCAAGAGCGGTGAAATTAGGTTGCCCCACACCAATTTCTTGACATTTGACATTGTATAAATATTTTGTTGGTACTGTACAAGAATGCACTACTTTTGAATTAGGTGTTGTTGTAATTGGGACTCATGAACCTCCATGTGTACAAATGGAAATATTTGTAGAAGTATTTGTTGACTTTGATGGCTTGTAAAGTAACTTTCTTAGGACAAGGCAACCTAATTGTTACGGCAACCTGAGTTCACTATTTTGTGCAGCTCTTAATAAGCACAAAATGGGATTTCTTTTTGAAATGGAGTGTTTTGTATTACAAGTAGTCTGAAATGAAATTTGTTACTTCAATTCATGGTACGGAGTCTATATACACTATTGTTATTGTTGTGTTTTTTGTTTTTTTTCTTCCTCACTTGAGGATTTGATTCCCGTGTGGTAGCTGGGTGTGTACCTTTCAAAGAGTAAAAACAGGAGAAGGTTCCCAAGCTGGGCTGAATGCCATTGTGGAAGGAGCTAAAGCTTACCCCAAAAGCACCCATTCCCTTTTGCCTTCATTTGGACTCTGCCCCAAATCCAATTGACCTGGCACCGAAGGTGGAGATTGGACAAGTCCCAAGGACCCAACTCGTTTTCTTTTTCTGTCGATATTTAAAAAAGACGGAAGAAAGAAGACTGAGGAACCCAATTATAAAAATCTACCCAAAAAGAATTTTTGTAGGTTGTTTTTCAAACTTGATTACATTATAATTTGCCAGCCATGGGGACGGAGGGACTTTTTCCAGGAATCAATGTGTAGGCCAATAGAAACATTGTGAAGTACACACAAACTTTCAATCAGAAACTTGTATGTAAACCAAACACAACCGCCAAATGAAACAACCAATATATGTTGTGGAATACACACATAAAACTAGAATGTTTGTCCCATTGGCTGCAGACAAAATCATGAATTTTGGGGGCGTCCACTTCGCTTTCTCGGATTCCAATCAATCAGGGAATGTCACTACACTCTTCATTCATTCTATTTTTTGTGGTCGTCCGACCACGACCACTTCAAATAGATACCATTATAGTATTTGAGATGATTTCATTTAGTGTTGATTCCCCGTGATTTAAGGAATCCACAGTATTATGCGATCAAGTTTTTTTTCTTTTTTACTTTGAATATGGTATAATTACTTGTATAATGTGGTGTTTGCAATGTGAAGGTTCTAATAAAAGAAGAATACCACCATTTTTTCACTCTAAACTTGGGATGAAGTATGGTTTATAGCTAGTAATTGATGATAAAAGTTCTATTTATAGTGACCTACACATGTGTGTAAGAGGAACACATATTACAAGCCCCCTTGTTTTTATAGATGTCCGCATTTTAATAGATATCTAATTGTTTTAATGTTAACAATGACATCAAAGTAAACCAACTTATGACATACAAAAGACCCATAATAGAACATCTAGGAATGACCCATGACAAATTTGCATCAACCCATGCTAGATTTTTTTTAATAAATGAGAGTTGAACTACATTTGGTTGAATTTGTGTCCACAATCAACTTCTTGGATGATGGTGGTAATCGGGGGGGATTGGTTTGGCAAAATTTCGCCAAATTGTCAAAAATTTGACCACTCTACCTTCGTCCCTCCCAAAATTGGCCTTTGCAGTGAAGCTAGCACAGGGACACGGGTCCCCCCAAAAAGCCC
Organism: Antitrichia curtipendula; assembly: GCA_951230915.1. Taxonomy (NCBI): domain Eukaryota; kingdom Viridiplantae; phylum Streptophyta; class Bryopsida; order Hypnales; family Leucodontaceae; genus Antitrichia; species Antitrichia curtipendula. The sequence goes on from OX579634.1 coordinate 12,793,409, forward strand.
TAGTGGTGATGGAGTGAATAGGCACTACAACAAGAACTTCTACCATTTTAGTCAGTAAATTCATCACAAGAAATGACTTTTTTAGGCCTTCATGTTGTATCCATATTAGAAAATATTGTGATTGCTTTGAATGGGTAACTAAGATGGCCATTATGGATGCACTTGTTGTTGGTTTGGGGATAAGGTAGGAGGTTCTAAAAGTGCACAAGCTCTAAAATTGCCCGCCTTTTTAAATGTACACTATTTGTACATGTTTCATCTTCATAGCCTTCAGTAATGTAAAAACAATGTACATTTGAGGAGGTGGGCGATTTTTTGCCATTTCATAACTTCAAATTTTCGTATCTAATTCCACAAAGCTCCAAGAAATACGAAACGACTTGGGTTAGATGCGAGTTCCACTTGTCTTTTAAGAAAAATCTACTGAAAAAATCAATTCCAAGAAGATTCACCTCCCCAAAATTCAGTTTCACCTCTTAAATGGGCGATTTATGGCCCTCCTACCTGAGTCCCAAGACTCTTTGGGGGTCCATTGACCAACACACACTTCAAAAATTCATTAAAAGAAATCCCTACTTTGTAAAACAAAAACAAAAAAATCAATTGCTCACCTTTGTCTTTTTGTGTGTGTGAAAAAAAAAAAAAAAAAATTAAGAAATTGGCGAACAGGACAAACCTGTCCTTTGTGCCCTGTGTCCCAGTAGGCTCGTTTTCCCTTCAGTTTGCTCACTGCTGCAAGCCGTGAGCCAGCTTCTCAACTCAACGCCCTTGAGTCAGTCAGATTTGCAGGAGCTCAGGGCATCATCAGTCACTCCACCCTTGTCATGCGGTGCCAAGGACAGGAACGTAATTTCAGTGGGAATTTCCACTCTGAACACGATTGCCAGTGGGGAGACTGACCTGCCGTGCCTGCCAAAGTGATCGACTCGGAGCGAGCGACTGACTGAGCCGAGTCAAGTCTCATTATCACTCCCGGCTAAAGTTCCGAATACTACTGTGATCGACGGAGTGTCTGAGTGAGCTAGTTTCTGGGGATCCGTGACGGATCCATCCACTCACCTTCACGGCAAGTTTGATGGGAACTCAGTCACTGACTCCTCTAGCTAGCTAGCTAGCTAGCTAGCTAGCTCTATCTGACACTGCGGAGTTCTGGGAAGTGCCATGGCTGCGTAACTGAAGCTTAGCTTTAGCTAAGCTAAGCTAGTTACGTACCCCGAATATTCATCGATCGACAGTGCTGTCGCACTGGTGTTGGAATCAAATGCAGAAGGCCAACTCGCTCCGGCCACTGCACCCAGTCGCCTCCCGTCCAGCGCACCAACACAAAAAGGTGACTGACTCAGAAATTCGGGGCCTCACTCTCGTGTGCTGTGAAATAATAATAATAATAATAATAATAATAATATAATAATAATAATAATAAGCGTAACGAACCTCGGCCTCCCACTGTAACTGTAACTGTAACTTATGAAGTTCGTGGCTCTTCCCTGAAGTGAAGAGGCCTTCTTAAGTACTGGCCACAAATGAATCCCAACCCTACCACGAGACTCATTGTCTTAAGCATGTTGGAGGCCCACAACCTTGGAATGGCCAGTGCCTGTGGAAGAACGGTTTCACTTAGCAGGAATGGTGGGATTATGGAGCAGCTGTCGAAACTTGCCGGGTTGCTACCCACACTAATTCCAAGTGTTCTGCTGGGTCAAGACGTGGGGAGGACGTACAGGGCACAAGTGCAGGCTCAGGCTTTACGTTAACCCCTAAAAGCCCGTTGTCCCTTCGGGGGACAAATGCGTTTTTGGGCAGGTACCTACGGGCTGAAATTGTGTTCTGATTTTTTGAAATTTTTTTTGGAGATAGAAAAACTAATAAGCTTTGTAAGAATATAATTTTTTTCTCAATCGGTGCCCGGGAAAAAAAGTTATGACCAAATAAGCTGAAAACAGGGGACGGGGGGCAGCCCGGGCAGCAAAAAAAAAATGGACAAAAATTTGAATTTTTTTTTTTAATATTTTTTTCCTCATAGATTATATTTTTGTCTATCTGGAAAGCTTTGATTCATTTCATTTGGATATGTTATGAAAAAGTTATGGACATTCTTGTTTTTCGGGCAATTTGAGCATCTTCTTGAAAAAAATAACTTGTAGGACTCATTTCTGAATGCAATTTTTCAAATTTTTCACAATTTTTTTTTGGCATGGTTTAGTTTACTTACTAAAACAATCTCACCATTGGGATTAGTGCATTTTAATTCCATCTAAGAGATATTAATATTTTAGATTTTCCTTCTATCTCGTACCTACTTCTATTTAACAATTTTTTTAAGGATGAAAATTAAGTTTTTTTGAGTTTCTTTTTTTTCCTAGACTCTCAACTCAATTCTCCACTATAAAGATTTAAAGCTCAAAATGCTGTAGTGCAAAAATTTTAAGTTAAAAATGTTTAAAGTCAAAAAATCTGGTCCCGCAATGTGCTGAAAAACTTGTTTTTTCCACTTTAAACGCAGATATCTTGCAATCTGTGTGGTCAAAAATTCTGAAATTTTTTCCACACATTCTTATACCAATTACGTGTAAGATCCTACGCTTAGATGTGGAAAAAAAACAATTTTAATTTTTTTTTACTTTTTTCTATAGAAATGGCAGTTTTCAGTGTTTTTGGGCAGAAAAAAGACCTTGGGCCTTTAGGGGTTAAGCGTAATAAGTTGAGCTTACTTGGTGTGAAAGTGATCTCAAGGCGGGGAGCACATGTCTGCACAAAGCTGCATGCGCAGCCTTGGCAATTGGCACGAGTGAGTGAGTGAGTGAGTGAGTGATGACGGATGAGGCATTGAGTTCCATTTACAAAAAGGGGACAATTTTCCACATCATGAACGCCTTGATTAAAGGACGAAATCATGAATGCGCAAGGGTCATGGTGGCAGCTTCTCACTTGGCGGCAAGGCATTTTCTCTGTTGGGAGCTCTTGCAAGTTCAACCCCCATCAAAAGGCACAGATCAGACTAGGGGTCGAAACGCGCATGACGGTGCGCTCTGGGCGGGCTTTGTGGCTTCAACCGAACGGCGTCATGGTCTGCAACAACCAGACATGGACATCGGAACAACTGATGCAAACAGATCCAGATCTGGGGTGGTCTCCTGGACTACGGGAGAGGGAGACAAGGTAGTCTGCTCTTAAAGCGACCGTAATGTCTTTGGGGGGAAGCTAAACTCCTTAGGAAAAAAAATCCAGTAAATTTTTGTAGGAAGGAAAATGGAATTGGCATCTAACCCAAGTCGTTTCATATTTTTTGGACCTTTGTGGAATTAGTTGTAAATTTTTGAAGCTGAAATGCAGGGGTCACTAAAAACAACTACCTCCTGAAAAGTACACTGTTGGGACATTGAAGAAAGCAAAATGTATCCTGATGTCATGATTGCTTTTAGAGCACACTACCTTAGGAAGCAGCCTTGGGCTCCACGAGTTCAACAAATGCTTATGGACGTTTTTAAAGTAGACTAGCCTACCATCACTTCCATTTACAATCTGAATATCTTGGGGCCAACTATGAGAGGGGCGAATATTTTTCACAGGTGTATGCATGTTTTACAAATCAAACCCAAGTAGAATCATAATTTTTTGATTGAAATTGTAATTTCTATGAATTTCTGAATTGGTTTGCCTTCAAATCACAAAATTGCCTATAAAGTGGAGTCAAAAATATCTTGTAAACAATACATAACTGCCAAGTCAAGTACTAAGTATTCACCATTAAAGGAGTGACACGCTACCCCTTGTAACCTTGTTGTCATAAAATGCTCTGATTTTGTCATAAAATGGACCGATTTGGATGTTTTTTTTGACGGATATGGGGCCAAATGTAAGATAATGGTATTGCACAACAAATAAAACTGGATTGGTCTACCTTAACCTCTAAAGGACCAAGCTTACTTCTTTCTATTTATTATTTTGGCATTACATGTGTATTTTGTTTCCATTTAATGACTAGTGCATGAATGCTATCCATGAAGATGCCAAATTTGAAGCATTTGTTGATTAAGTGTTTGTTGATATTTTATTATATCCACCCAATGTACAGGTTGTAAAAGTTGTACAAATTGTTACTCTCCATATTATGTTGAAGATACAAGGATAAACAACATGTGAACAGTTTTGACCAACAATATTTCATATTTATGCTTGATTTAATCCTTAAAGGTTTTCTACTATGTTTTCACCAAAATCGTTTTAAATACGGATTTTTTTATAATACAACTATACAAGTACCAAATTTTAGAATAAACAACAACATGTTTGAATTGCCAAATTTCAGAAATTTCCAACTTGTAGATTGCAAAATATTAACGTTTGAATTGCCAAAAATCCTTTTCTGGTCCTGCAAAGAACTGGATAGCTGCACTTCACAAGGTCACATTTGTATGAAAAAATGTCCATGTTGGTGGTGCTTCTTTGGATTCATTTTCAAAGAAATTTCTCTACATGCTAGAAATTTCTTAGATCATTTGGGATTGCACAACATTTAGGAAAAAAATAGTAAGTAGAAAGAAGTAGAGGATGATTTCAATTATGAAATTGATAAGAAATTAGTTATGGACTTGAAAAATGCCAATTCCAATGGTTGTAATGTTGTAATAAACAATCTACATTGTGTGAATTCATTTTTTCAAAATATATTGAAAATTGAGTGAAATAAAGGACTTCAAAGTATATTTTTGACTAGAGATTTCATAACTACCCGCAATCTAAAACTCCTCATTACTTTCATCTCACTAATCAAATTAGAATGATTAAAAGCTTTCCGCATATATATAAATCTATAAAACCAATTTAAATTTTTATTATTTTATTTTATAAAATAGTGATTGTTTAAGAATTGTTCTGGCCTGCCTAGGCTACCCGCAGTTGAAAGAAAATAACATATCATACAATAACTTTTTAACCATGCAATCAAAATTTATGAAAATTGTTGCGCTTTAAAGCTACTCCTTGGGCACATGCTATGTGAAAATTTCAAGGAAAAAAAAATTAAAATTTCATTTGTATTAAGCTATCCTAAATTTCTATGTTGCCAGAAAATCAAAATTTGGTCCTCTAGGGATTAACTCAATTTTCAATATTTTTAGAAAAAATAAAATCACATGATGTAGATTGTTTATTACAACATTACAACCATTGGAGATTGACATTTTTCAAGTCCATAACTAATTTCTTATCAATTTCATATTTTAAATCATTCTCTACTTCTCTCTACTTACTATTTTTTTCCTATATGTTGTACAATTCTAAATGATCTAAAAATTTTCAAGCATGTAGACAACTTGCATTGAAGAAGGAATCCAAAGAAGCACTACCAACATGGACATTTTTTTCCTACAAATGTGATCTTCTAAAGTGTAGATGCATGGTTTTTCGCAAGGCCAAAAAAATGATTTTTTATCACTTCAAATGCTAATATCTTACAATCCACACAATGCAAATTTCTAAAAAAATTTCCACATATTTTCAAACCAACACACTGTAAAATCCTATGGTAAAATGTGTTTACCTAGACATGTTGTTTTCTAAAATTTGGTACTTATACAAGAAATGACAATTTTGGAGCGTTTTTGGTGAAAACATAGTCAAGGAACTATAGGGGTTAATTATTAAATGCAAGTGCAAATTTGAGGCCTTTGCTAAGATGGTCAATGGCCCCTGGGGTTGGTTTCATATTTCAACCGCCTTGAAGCTTGTCCCCAACGTCTCCGATGGATGCTTGGCCTTTGTTTGATGGGACTCACAACCACTCCCAATGTTGTATCAATTGGTTTTTGTTGCTCATGTGGTTGTAAGGTGGCTCTAAAAGCGACCTAGCTCTAAAAGCAACCTCTAACACAAAGGTACATTTTACTTTCTTCAATGTATCAACATTGTACATTTCAAGAGGGGGGCACTTTTAGAAACCACTGCATTTCAGCTTCAAAAGTTTGTAACTATTTCTACAAAGGTCCAAAAAATATGAAACAATTTGGATTAGATGCCAATTTCATTTTTCTTCCTAGTAAAATTTACTGAAAATTGTTTCAAGGAGTTTACCTTCCCTGAAAATGCAATAAGATTTAAAAAGGTTGCTTTAAGAGCCTCCTACCTTAAGTCAAGTCATTCTTCCGTTTGTGTCCCCATTTGGTTTATTCCTCGGGGGGTGCACTTAGTTCTATTACAACAAACCATGTGCAAATAAGTGATTTCTAATAAACTATGATTTCAGCCTAAAATTTTGACCGTTGTTTAATAATGACTATAGGTTTCTATTGCCAAGATTTCCAACTCAAATAAAATATGAAATGATTTCTAGAAGAGGTTGAAAATAAACTAAAACGGCATGTTTTTCAACTCAAATGATTATAGAGAACACATTTAGATGACCATTGAATCAATATTCAACTCAAAATGAGCTTCCAATAGAAATTTATTTTTAGGAATTTTTTGTTCATTTTATAGACAATTTTTTCTTATATAATATAGGGATGTGAAAGTTATTTTTCAATTCTATAGTGTATCTTTTTACTTCAAAAATTTGTAACTAATGATTATTAGCAAATAAAAATATCAATAATTCAAAATATAAACTATCAAAGTAGAAAAATCTATTTATACATATATATATATATATATATATATATATATATATATATAAAATTTTAAAATTTTAAAATTTTAAAATTAATTAATTAATTAATTATTATTATTATTTTAAATTTTAAATTCAAAAAGTATATAGGGGGTCCAAAGTTTTGTTTGCACGTGGTTTCTAATGGATACTCTAAGTGAACTCCCCAAGATTTGTTCTCTAGCTAGGCCACTTGTGGCTAGTTTGTATTGTGCCTTTGTAATGAAATAAATAAATAAATAAAACTCTGATTAGCCATATCCCCTACCACCATGCTAGTTGGGCATGTTGTGCCTATAAATAATCTTGATTTATGCAAAATAGCTAACTTAACCCTAAAGGATTGTGACTATGTTTTCATAAAAACGATGTAAAACTGCCATTTCTAGTACAAGTACCAAAAATTGAAAATAAAAAACATTTTTGGACACTTGTAACCTAAGGATCTTGTAGGATGCTGGTTTGAGAACATGTGGAAAAATTTCATAAATTTTCACCGCGTAAATCGTAAGATATGAGCTTTCAAATTTACAAAGAACCTTTTTTTGGCCCTGCAAAAAATTGGGCAGCTGCACTTCACAAGCTCACATTTATATGAAAAAATGTCCAAAATGGTGGTGCTTCTTTGAATTCATTCTTCAAGGTAAGTTGGCTACATGCTTGAAAATTTTCAAATCATTTGGAATTGTTCAACATATAGGAAAAAAAAAGTAAGTAGAAAGAAGTAGAGAATGGAAAGCTTTGAATCATTCTATTTTGATCAATGGGTCAAAAGTTATGTGGAGTTTTAGTTTGCGGGTAGTTATGGATTCTCTAGTCTAAAATAAACTTTGAAGGCCTTTATTGTACTCAAATGTCAATATTTTGGGTGAAAAAATAAAATCATTGGATATAGATTTAGAAAATCAATTTCAAATATTTATTTATAAAAAAAGTTTTTTTTTATCTGCTCGGATTGCCCATTTACGCAGAAAAACCATATTAGGTCATAACTTTTTATTCATATTTCCAAATGATCTGAATTTTAGTGCACATGAAAGATATTCCTCTTGCACACATTCTATTAAAATTTCAGTCTAAAATATGAAAATCTCCAATCACACGTATCTATCCAAAATTTCTATGTTGCCAAAAGACAATGTCTAGTCCTTTAGGGGTTAAGCACATTTTTGAGGTAAGGTTAGGCAAATGTGGAATTACTTTATTTCACTGGTTGAATGCATAGTTAAGTGGACCAAAATCATTGTCACAAAGACATTTTAGGGACCCCCTCTTATTGCAAGTTCTATTGAGAATAATAAATATATATATTTTGTAATAATAAAAAGTTATACACTTTATTCTATATAGGGTTGCTTAAGCAACCATGTAATTAATGATTAAAAAATCATTAACATTAAGTATAGGAAAACTTTTGTATGGATTTCATATGGATTGTCATAGTGTCAATATTGTGTATTGAAGCTTATATTTTGTTTAAGTGAACTTCTATAAGAAAAAAAAGAACTCTATTGTACATAGATATGATAATAAGTGTTCCAAATTGATGTTTCATATATCATTAATGTACTTCAATTGTGAGTTGGAGACTTTTTTGTAGTCTAAAATGGTATATATTTTCAAACGTCCATTTTAAGGCCTTACTTTATTATTTCTTCATTTTGGAGGCTAATCCCTTCAGTGTGGAAAACTCTGGATGGGTGTGATTTTCAAAAGAACATTATATAAAAATATAGGATCGTTCTAAAATATAGTTATTTGAAATTTAGCCACCTACAAGAGTATTCAAACGATAGATTGAACCCCCAACTAAGATTTATGGCCCATGACTTTCACATGCCTTTTATCCATACCCATCTAATTCAAATGTGCACATTCTCCCGCCTTTGTAGGATACCAATGCATGTGGCATGGCTACTAGCTTGGAGCTTGCTGATGGACTTTGATAGACTTTCAGTGAGTCATTACGTGCCGCTTTTGGTGCAATCAATCATA